>JAANSK020290657.1:0-10490 GCA_011763485.2 Isoetes engelmannii
ACCGGGAGTTTGAGAAGATTGTCATGGAAAAGGATTGTTTTTTATATTTGTATACTGAAGAATATGTCATATACATGCACTTTATGCGATAATATAAATGATATGAGTTACTTGTACAGAACATGTTGTCCAATGTTTAATATTTATGTCCATCAACTTGTGTATTATTGTGTACGTTGTATGTTGAGTGAATCGCGCCTGGCGCAAATTCGTCCGTGAATATGATCATTGTAAGCCGTTTTTTACTTTTTTTTATTGCCTAAGTTATGGTCACAATATGGCCAAAAAGCAACAGAATATTCAATTTTTATCAAAACGAACACAAAATACCGCTTCCAGGAAAAAAAACATGTGCAGGAAAAAATACCATTAATGCTTTAATATGGCCTATAATAAGCGTATACGCCGCGATTTTGGACCAGACATAATCCCAATTTAATTGAATGATGGTTCTAGTCACAATTTACTCACTCCAAGCTAGCAAGCAAGTTGCTCACTCCAAGCTAGCAAGCAAGTCGCGTTGTATCCATTTTAAGCTAGCAAAGCTATTCACACTCTACTCATTCAAGTATCTAGCACGAATGATGCATCATACTCACTTATGCTATCAAAGCAACCACAGTAATACTTGTTCTAAACTAACTAGCAAGACACATCATACTCTGGACTAAGCACGAAAGCTAGTCAATCTAAACTCACTCGAATCTAGCAAGCAAGACACATCATATTCATTTCAACCTAGGAAGTAGTCATATCTTACTCCTTCTAAGCTAGCAATCAAGTCACACTCTACTCATTCTAGCATCTAGCATGAATGATGCATCATACTCACTTATGCTATCAAAGCAATCACAGTTTACTCATTCTAAGCTAACTAGCAAGACACGTCATACTCTGGACTAAGCACGCAAACTAGCCAAGCAAGCAAGACACATCATATTCATTTCAAGCTAGCAAGTAGTCACATCTTACTCCTTCTAAGCTAACAACTCATTCTAGCATCTAGCACGAATGATGCATCATACTCACTTATCCTATCAAAGCAACCACAGTTTACTCGTTCTAAGCTAACTAGGAAGACACATCATACTCTGGACTAAGCACGCAAGCTAGTCAATGTAAACTCACTTGAATCTAGCAAGCAAGATACATCATATTCATTTCAAGCTAGCAAGTAGTCACAACTTACTCCTTCTAAGCTAACAATCAAATCATTCTAGCATCTAGCACGAATGATGCATTATACTCACTTATCCTATCAAAGCAACCACAGTTTACTCATTCTAAGCTAACTAGCAAGACATATCATACTCTGGACTAAGCACGCAAGCTATATAGTCAATCTAACTCACTCGAATCTAGCAAGCAAGACACATCATATTCATTTCAAGCTAGCAAGTAGTATCTTACTACTTCTAAGCTAACAATCAAGACACACTCTACTCATTCTAACATCTAGCATGAATGATACGTCATGCTCACTTATGCTATCAAGCAATCACAATTTACTCGTTCTAAGCTAACTAGCAAGACACATCATACTCATTCCAAGCACGCAAGCTAGTCAATCTAAACTCACTCGAATATAGCAAGCAAGGCACATCATACTCATTTCAAGCTAGCAATATGTAAAAATCGAGACATTTTGCCCCTAACTCGTAACAAAACCTTATGTTTCTACAAAACTAAACAAGTACTTGCATCTCAGTTGATGTGAGAACACTATGTGGACCTGAAAAAGGCAACAGGTATATAAGCCAATAAGTGCATGCTTAAAACTGGAAGCCATAGCAGTTAGAAGCTTACATAATCGTGAAATAGCCACATCCTAGCACTAGCCAGCACTGTTTCGGGGAAATGCAAAATGTGCAAACGGCTTCCTGATAAAAAGACCTTCATACCCCTGTTTCGTGCATCTTCAAGCAAACAGATGGTCATATTCTATAATGTATTTTACAATTGAATTGTTTTATAAGGACTGAGCTTGTGAATTTATATGGGAAGTGTGGGAGCTTTATTATTATTTTAAAAACATCATTTTTCTTTCTCTAACTAAGTCATATCTAGCCTTTGGTTGGAGTACAGACATGCCAAATCCTAGCATAATAGAATTTTAGTAGAATATCATGTGTGGTTACTGAAGCTCAAAGTCAGTGATAACATCCAACTGTCAAATTTTGATGCTGGAGGATATGAGATTATCCTGGGGCGGAACTTGGAAGCTCAGTTGCATGAATGTAAGAAAGTCATGGAGGCAAGGCCAAATTGATTTTCTCATCTCACCTCAATATGTCACAAAAATAACATAATAATGACAATTAACATGAGACTTCTAGATCCTCTTCAAGTTTCTCTGATACTCCACAACATGGACTTGCATATGAGATATGGCAATATAATTTCAATAATAAAAGCGCTTCTCTTGGCATTGGAATTGCAATTTTAAGATCATCAAAATTAAAAATTCCTAACTTGCTTTTTGTTTACTTGCCTATGGATTTTTGGACTCAACTTAGGGAGGCTAATTAAAGGACAACTTTCTACCTTGTTAGGGCCAGATTCAACTACATCAATTCTTGTTGTGGTAATTCATCCTGACGAATCTGGAAAAGCCATCTTGCAAAACGCCGAAGGACCTCAGATTCCATTAGCGACAAATAAGAGCGGCAATTACGGTTTGGGATCATGCTCGGTTTAATGTTTAATTGCCAAAAACAATGCTTTAACTAGCGGCAGGTGAAGGCTGGGAATTGGAAGTTTCGGTGTTAAAAGGAAAATTTTAGATAACTGATGTGCCGTAGTGGAATCTCACGCTTATATGATAAGGATAAAACCGAGTTGGATGTGGTGGAATTTGCTTCGCCTACATTGCCTTGGATATGTGGGATCTAGAATAGCTATAACCTAGATTTGGTGATACCTTTACAGAGGTATCCCTCTCAGTGGAATCACTGCAAGAACATTCTGTCCTACAGAATCACCCGTCCAAACTGCGTTGTAAGTGGGTTACTGCAACTTTGAAGGCAGTTTCTTGCCCTCTTGCAACTGATCGAATGTGGAGGCGTTTGAGGAGGTTTTTGGTTTACGAGGATCAGCAAGTCTAATCCCTCTCATTTCAACTAGCATGGAAGTTGCTCGAACCAATCTAGAGCTGGATCGATCGAGATTTCCATGCTAAAAAATATGAATTATAAATCGGCTAAGGGGTAGACTGCACAGTTACTGTGCTATTTTGGTGATTCCATCGAAAGGGAGTATCAACAAATTCATGTTATAGCTATTCGAGCCAATATATAGAGTCTACCGTTGAAATTTGGAATGTAGAAGTTCAAAAAAAAAATACCAGTTAGAGGGTAGCTTTGGAAGAGCACTTGTGGACGAAGAGATATGGGGACTTCATAGTTATTTCTAGACTAGAACATGCTTTTCCTTTTTCGATAATGAGTGTGTTTAACCTATCCTAGCAGAATGAACGTATTTAGCACATGACAACTCTAGTGGAGTACAACTTTATTCATGTGAGGCTAGTGATTGTGAAGCCTTAGATTTTCTTGGGACGACTGCTTTATACAACCCCCTCCCCCTGCATGGCTGACATCTGGCCATTGATGCTTGGATTGGAGGGCTACCATTGTGCCACGTCAAAGGGGGCCAACATCTATCCAATTCATCAATCTTTATAAAATTGTCTTTTTCCTTTCATTCCACACCCCTTAGAAATAGCACTTCTGCTCATTCCCACTTAAATGCCATCCAATTACCAAAGTAATATTTGGTCTTCATGGATATTAAAATAGCATATTCATTCATTCATTCAATCCAAGCATTGTTTTACATAACCATCTTAGACCTTTAGAAGCTTGTTGTTGGCATTGCTTGTCAAGTTTCTCGTACCCCAAAAATGCTATGGCAAGAGCCATGAACCACTCGTCTGCCATCACAATGCCTTGCACATGTTTTAATAGAATAGAATTTTTATCGTCCACGGAGGCCATGTTTTTAGTACGGCATTGAAATACATATTTGATAGTTTTCGCGTCTGAGGTATTCCAATGCCATTAGCAAAATCTATATTCGTCGTTCCAATGAAAGAACTCGAGAATAGAACCTAACAGCCATTTCCATTTCCATGAGACCCTTACAGAATATATAGAACAGGTGTAGTGCCACCAAAAAGCTGATTTTCAATAAGGGATGAGATTAAGATTTGTATGGCTTTTTGAGACTGACATACAGCCTGGGTATATAAGCTGGTATAACGAACTCCAATCTGCAAGCATCAGAAGTTGAACAGACACGGTCTCCAGCAAAAGCATCTCAACAGAAAAATTTGTAACAGAGTATCAATCGTTTATAATAAACTACTATATCTCGCATTTCAAAAAGATAGCCTCTCTAGAATAAACATGCAATGAAAATTATATCCAGAAATTATGGCTATACCGCACTCTCATTATTTGTTCCCTTTTAGAATATATAGTTGAAAGAACGAATTCCAAGTACATTATCAAACACATCCACCACATTCTATGTCATAAAGATACATCACAAAGCTATTGCAACTTAAGTTTGTGCACTAAAAGGAAAATGTTTAACACGTACCATCCTTTTGAGTTGCATTTTGAGCTTTTGCTGCTGTGGTAGATATGATGGCAACCAAATCAAAGGTTAAGAAAACAAAAACAGCCTCCAACCTTCCATATTCTGATCCGTAATTGCACTGCAAACCCATCTTTAGAAAGAAAACAAGAGCAGCTTTCAACCCTCCACATTCTCCTTACTATCAATTTGCCAATGCGCATTCTGACCAGAATTTCAAAAATCCTGATATCTCCTAATGAGAATGGATATGTATCAACGTGTGCGTAATATCTAGGCCCAATGTTTAGTTTGCCAGAGCTTGACAAGATAAAAGACACACATAAAAGACAAGATATCACAATAGCATTTCCCTCATTCTTTTGTTTTGCTCCCATTGTACATTTTGTCCCTGAACTGTCAGAACTGTCAGTTTTGGCACATCAATGTCACCTTGGGGAGTTCGATTTGGCTGTCTTTTCCACTATTCTTCCATGTCACTTGCCGTTCTGCATTTCTGCTTCAATAGTTCTGTTAAGCTTTCCATCATAGCTGGTCTGTAATGTGCCATAGCAGGTGAGTGCTTCAGTAGGTCTAGAGCCAAATTCATCCACTGTTCTGCTTCTGCTACATGTGACAGTTTATGTTGAAGAGCAGCTCTATTCCATGCAGTTGATACCAGCCACTGTGTTTCTTCGCTAGGATAATCCCCATCATTTAAGCCAACAATGATGCGATATGCTTCTTTATAAAGCTTCAAGACTTCAGGACCATCTTTATTTTGCAAATCAGCAAGCGCAATTAATCTTCTCATCGCAATTGCAGCCCTTCTGTAATCAGGTGGAGTGGAGCCTAGAAGCCGATCTAAACAAGCGTGAAATGCAGCAGATGTGACCTCAGGTTTGTATCCAGCAGTATAGGAATCCATTGCCATTTTGAAAAAGAGATCGGCTGTGCATTGTGTCATGCTGTTGCATTGATACAATATCTCAAGCTGTTCCTTGTGTTCCTTAGTTCTGCCCTTTAGGTGAAAGGCCAAAATACTTAAGTACACATTGAAGTTCTCATTCAGACTTGAACAGTTTGGTTGGGATAAAATCAACATGTGAATCTGATAAAACAATGATCAAACAAAACAATTGATTTAAGAAATCTACTTGCATCACTAAAATAATAATGTCTAGATAAAAGTAGACAGATAAACATACTACCTTCCGGCATCTCTCCAAGTAGATTGAAGCCATCTTTAACTGCGCAGGATCATCCTGCCCTTCTTGAGCAAGGATTGCAGCTATGGTTAGAAGAAGGGATGTTTCCAGAAACTGTCTGTTGTCCATGAAATCCTCAAATTCAGAATAGAACTCAGATGCACATGCAAAAAACTCTGCACATAGCTTCCAATTCTGAGATTTTGCCGCAGCCAAACCCTGGTTCCATGAGCACCCTGCAAACCAGGTGGCTTCCTTCTGTCCTATATCTCCAGAACCAAACAACCTCTCTGCTCCAAGTTCTGCCATGCGTGCAAGAGCTTTCTTCAAATACTTCAAACAGTCAGTTTGACATTTTAAATCCTCCAATGCCAGAGATAACAAATTCCTATAGATGTTAATTTCTCTCATTCCAGGGGGCCTCAAATTCAGCAAGGTAGAGAGTGCAGAAACAGCAACTTTTGTGCTTTTGCAGGCCATAGCTTCATGAGATGCAAGCGTCAAGTAATCTGGCTCAAAATCTACACATTTTGTCATCTTCTCAACCTGCTTTGCGGCTCCGACCTCATCATTTAGTTGCAAGCATATCTTGAACTGGAAAATTTGATCACAATGAAGTGGCCATTGTAACAAAGCAGAGAAATTTAAGGTGCATTCACCTTCAAGAAGATGCAGGCCATGTTTGGTTCCAGCTGTCAACATACATCTTATTAGACGATTATTCAACTTCGAATTCTAATAGGCCTACTTACCTTCTCAGCTCCATCAACATATTCATTAGCACGATCATACTGCAAAAGTCCAATGTGGCAGAGACAGAGAACACGAAGGGCCTTTGCGCGCATAGGATTGCCTTCTATACCGGCAGCAAGGTAAAGCATAGAAGCTTCAAAAAACTTGATGCTGAAGTGATAATCTTTAGCCTGAAAGTAATCAGAACCACTGCCAAACACGCATTTAGTGATATGATGGAATAAATTGTGCCAGTAATAAAATGGGGATATGAGATTAAGTTATGAACTTTTCACCTATTCCAGAGCATGGCATGCATGCTTTCTTGCTCCTTATCATTCTTGCTTTGAAACCTGGCAAAAATGTTCTCGTTAGTTGCAATTTCCAGCGCAACCTGTATCCTTTTTTTGCATTTATTGTCCAGAACGGATGCCTGTTTAAGCAGCTTCTCCAAAATACGAACTGGAAGCTCATTACTTGATGGAAAACGGGACTGCAACATGAAGAAGGCCTTTTTTGCAGCATCCAGCCGATCAGAAGCCTGAATCAAGGACTCTATTGCTGAAATGCATGCACCAATAGCTGATTTATGATGGCTTACAAGAGTAAAAAGCTCCTTTTCTGCCTCATCGAACCTATTCAAACCTGCTAAGGCTTTGAACGCCAGGAAAGGAGTGCTAGCATGATCGGGTGCTTCTTTCAACTTAACTACACATTTTAGAACACTCTCGAAATTTCCATTCTCCAAATATCCAGCAGTAATGTACCTGAGAATGGTGAACTTAAGCTGGTCCAGTTTCTGCTTAAGCACTTCTTCACGGCATAAGCTGAGACTTTCGCAGCATACTTCGAAAGCCTGCTCCATATATTTGATTGAATCTGACCTAGATTCCGCGTCTTCTTTGGACATCAAAGCTCTGCCATAAAAGAAATAAAGCTCTGCAAGTTCTTGATGCTTCTGTGTGTCGTTGCACAACAAACCTCTAGCTCTGCCAAGAAGACTTGAAGCAAGGGCCATATGGCTTAGCTCCCACGCGCTTCTGGATCTTGCTAAGCATAAATCAAACATCAGCCTCTGCTCTTCTTCAGCCTCAACACACCATACATCATTTTTTCCCTTTCTCTTGGACAATATTTCTGTGGCCTTCTCGAAACCGAGACTAGCCATGCTATGATCCGGTATTTTCTGCCATATAATGCCCGATTTGAAGAAAAGTGTTGCCATTTTTAAGAGACCTGATTGAATTGCGCCAACTGTTCCTACAGTGAAAAGCAAATCACATGCAATCTGCCGAAGTTTGGCGTGGTGCAGAGTGATCTTTTCGTGATTATTCCCCATTCCAACACATGCATTCCAAATCTTATAGCTAATTTTCCAAGCCTGCATTTTCTGATGGTCCGAGAACTCACCTCGCAAATTAGAGAGGCATTCTTGAAGATGGGTAAGCAGATCTACGGGGGCTGATTTCGAATCCATTTGCAAAGCCACGTGATCCATTCTGCTGAGAACTGCGTCGATCTTTTGTAAAGATTGGGCAGATCTTAATTCCAGTGGAGCTGCAGCTGCAGATACAGGCGATTCGGCACTTAATACTTCGGAAATGAGCATGGTTTACGAGCGGGAAAATGAAAAAGAGATAGTTGCATTATAGGACGGGTGACAAATGTGTTCGTATATCTTGTAGGCCTATACAGTATTAAACATATTTGATTAAGTACTAAACACATTTGATTAGGTATTTGATTAGCACTTTTCTTGCTGAGTATGTTTGTGTTGGTGATGTGCCCCAAGTTTTGGTCTCGGCCCTTTCCTCTACCGGTCCCATAACCCGATTGGGTTCTCGTGCACGTTAAAATTCTTCTTCTTCTTCTTCTTCTTCTTCTTCTTCTTCTTCTTCTTCTTCTTCTTCCACCAGCATTCTAAATGCTATGAAAGCAATGGCTACCAGGGAGTTTGCACCAATAGTGCACCAGCATAATGGGCACGAAAGTAAATGATTTTGCTAATTAAACATGGCATGTCTAGTAAAATTAGGTACAAAATGAAACTTGGGTCGACTTTTTACTGCACTGTCATTATGTAGCACTTCCCTACGATGCGGAATGTATCCTTTTGTCTTTCTGCACATGCATCATCGAAACTGGGTTGCTGATTTTGCCTCTGGAATGGAAAGCGGCGCTTCAATTCTACTCAAACGATCAACTGTAGGTGATCAGTAGGTAAATCTGTTGCGCTCTCCAGTTGTCCATGATGTGGGGGGGACGAAACGAGTCGATGATTCTAGGACCCGCCCCCGGCTGCTGCCGGTCGTGGGACCCCCCGGAATCACCTCCTCAGTTTCCATCCCCCATACATTCGAGCTTATTGCGTAGCAACAGATCGTGGGTTACGCCATGTGGCCTACAATCAAACTACAAATAGATTTGAACTACAAATGGATTAGAACTACAAACGGATTTATTTATTTTTTTGAAGAACGAAAAGGTTATTAATCAAAAGCAAAGAACTTGAAAACAAAACTTTGCCTTACAGCACAAGCGCATGCATATGTCATTGAAATTAAAACCTCAGCGGATAATATGGCAGGTGCAATTTTTTCTTTTTTTAAGGGTAAGGTAGATTTTTATTGATAATATATGTGGTACAAGCCCTTATTAAGGATCAAAAAGCATAAAACAGTGCATTACTTTGATCAGAACCCTCTCAACAACCTCTTCCCAGTTCATTAGTACTCTAGAGACCATTACTTTCCCATGCAGTACTAGCGATGGCCATAACCACTTCCCAACTACCAAGTACTAAAGAACATGGTTTCCTCCCTTTCCTGCAATAACCTGCTAATATAACCACCTTCATGCCCAAGCTTTTCCCTCCAAAAGAACTGGCAGCTACAGATTCCACGTAGTATTGGTCCCAACATGGCGTTGGGTCTAGGATGAACTACAAAAAGGTGCACCAAATTTAAAGATCAAATATTTCTACTCCAAATTCAAGCGGCCCAATTGGTCTGCATATGGGGGTCGCCCACAACTAAAAATTCTATACAAACGTTGGCCCGCTTTCCCTCCCAAAAAAAACCCATAAGGCCTTTCTCTTATACAGAAAGCTTCAGTCTGCCTCTGTTCAACCAATCTATTTCCGAAGATGTGTTCCATGCCTTGTGCCATAGCCACAAAGAATGCGTTTCTTAACGGCTTTGCCAGCATTTTGTGCTTTCTTTCCTTTAATGGACTTGATTCCATAAGTTTTTTAGTTTGGGTTGTGGATTAGCTCCGCCATAGCTGGATCTGATTGATCTAGAATGTCAGAAATGAGAGATGCCGGAAACTCTACTATGCTCTTCCTTACGGTGAAAGGACCCAAACCAATTTCCTTGCACCCATTTGACGCAGATTTGGAAGAGCACCAGTTTGTCTTGTACAGTGATGATTTTATCATCCTCTAGCTACTTCTAAACCATAGAAATAATGGCGATTGTTTTCTATTTTCCAAACTTTTTTATAGAAATGGATTTTGTAATTTTCATAGCGATTTTGTAAATCTTTTGAGCTTACGCATCCTACTAAACCATCGTATCCAGATTTACAAAATTAGTAAAATATAGCATTTTCACGAAATTTCACACCTTAAAGTCATCACTGGTCTTGTAGAGCACCCAGTTGAAGCAGAAGCAAAGAAGAACAGGTTAATAGAAGCAAAAGCAGGGGTCTGGTTAGCAGCAGAGCACCGGTTGTTCACAAGATAAGCGAAATCGTCGACTGCACTCAACAATTTTGATGCCAAAATAACATGTTCGACATAGGCAACAAAATTAAACTCAAATAATGCCTCTCCCTTTTTTTTTTGGTGCATTAGAGCAGTTTTAAGGGCAGTTCCGGGACTTCGGTCCTTTTGTTTGCCTTGTTTCAGGACTTCGGTCCCCGTTTTGTTTCAGGACTTCGGTCCCCTTATGTACTGTTCCGTCGCATGTC
>JAANSK020290668.1:0-10490 GCA_011763485.2 Isoetes engelmannii
ATGCGCCGCTGGCCATGTCATCGACGTCGCATGCGACGCGACGTCGGCAAATAGCCGGTTGGCGACGTGGGTTTGGCGACGCGAGTCACAGACGTCGGCCACGTGTCGCGCGCGAACGCATGCGACGTCTAGGCTCGTCGCACACGACGTTCGGGCAACGCCGCGTTGTGACTCACGACGTCTGTGAGACGTGGCGTCGCGATTTGCTACGCGACGTCGCACAGACGTGGTGCGATGACGTCGCGGGAGTCGCGATTTCCTTGTAGTATAACTTGGCTCCTACTGTAATTTCGATGTTTCAGACTATATGGCAAAGCCGAATCGGCATTTCGGAGTCGTCGTCCTGTCCGAAGGACATAATGCTTGGGTTTCTACCTTGCAGCCCTTGGTTGCATCGGATTCGATTAGGATTTGGTGCCATGTCATCACGTATGGGCAGGATCTTGATGTCAAAAGACGAATCCTTAAGAACCATCTGGAGGTAGTTTTCTCCAAAACTCTTCTCGGAAGGCGCTAATGACAGACGAGCGAGTTTCCCATCCCAAAATGACAAATAGGCTCTGCCATTGGAATCAGAAAGCCAACATTACTTTATGGACCAAGTTTTGTGGGCAAGATACTGCCCCTTGGGCAAGTGCCATCAAAGGAGCTGAAATCTAACACACTTGTAGCTAATTGGCCTAGGTGTTACCTGGGAATACAGCTTGGTGAGGGTCTGTATTCCTTTCATTTAAGCATCTGACCGTGTAACTTGGCCCCTAAGGTAACTTCAATGTTTTGGACAACATGGCGAAGTCGAATCGCCATTTCGGAGTCGTCGTCCTGCCCGAAGGACATAATGCTTGGGTTTCTACTTTGTAGCCCTTGCTGGCATTGGATTCCAACAGGATTTGGTGCCATGTCATTACGTAGGGGCAGGACCTCTGCACCAAAAGAGAGATTCTTAAGAACCCTTCGGATGCTGTTTTTCCCAAAAATCTTCTTGGAAGGCCCTAACAATGAAGTTCCCACCCCGGAACTACAAATTGACTCTATCATCGGACTAAGGATGCCAACATTACCCTATGGACCAAGTTTTGTGAGCAGAAGAAGGCTATCCCTTGGCCAAGTATCGTCAAAGGAGCTGAAGTCTAACACACTTGTAGAATTGGCCTAGATGGTACTTGTGAATGCTGCTTGGTGAGAGTCTGTGTTCCTTTCATTTGAGAATCTGACCGTGTAACTTGACCCCTAAGGTAATTTCGACATTTAGGACGACATGGCAAAGTCGAATCGGCATTTGGAGTCGTCCTCCTGCCCGAAGAACATAACGCTTGGGTTTCTACCTTGTAGCCATTGCTTGCACCCTTGCTTGCATTGGATTCGATCAAGATTTGGTAGGGGCAGGGTTTTGATGTCAAAAGACGGATTCTTAAGTTTAGATCACGAGAAGTATCTCCATAATAAGTTATGATGATTATTACAAATATACATTATAGAGATATATCTCGTGATCCAAACTATAATTTTATCTTTTGCACATGATCTTAAGATATGTGCCAATTGAAATCATGCAAGACCCTTATAAATCTTGAGAGCCAAAACACTGCTTGCTGTTTTTCTATTACATTTCATTCACAGAATTTTGTGTCCACTTTGAACTCATTTTTCTCCATCATTCTAGTTCCAAATCAGGCCAGATTTTTTTTGACATATTTCTACAACTCTTCTCTGATAGTCATTTTAAATATCACCCAAAAATGCTCAGTAAAACCCGAAATATCATCATTTGAGTGTGAAGACCCTTTTTTGTCTCAGGGAGGTGCGCAGACCAAATGTTTTTCCAACTTTGAACTCGATTCTCAGTTATCCTAGATCCAAATTCAGCCAAATTTTTTCTCACATCTCACCACAACTTTTCTTTGATTGTTCCTCCAAAGATCCCTTGAGAAAGGTCAGCACAACTCGAGATATTCAGATTTGAGTGCAACTGCCTCATTTTGTTTTAGGAATCCTAATGTAATTGATGCACACCCTTATATCCATTAAGAATGGACAAGTGGAGATTATACATAGAACATCGATTCAGGTACTCACTAGAGTCTGAGAAGAGATTGCCCAGATGCCATTTGTGTTCTGGGCAGAAGCAGGCACCAATCCTGTTGACTACGCCACCCTTGCCTGCTCTTTTAGAGTGATTAACGTGAATGTCCTCATTCACAGAGTCAGTGGGCATGGAAGAGGAGGACAAACCATATGATAAAATTTTATATGATATTAGAATTTATGACAAGCTCCGTAATTCTGCCTCTTATTGCCACATCGGGAGGACGATAGATCCAAACTCCATTCCGTCAGTTCCTATTGCTTCACATTTTCAACTGCAACTTCTCGAGTATGTTTCAAGTGTAGAGGGCCAAAACTCGACCTCCATAACATAAACCCTTCAAGAACCTAGCAACACACAGAGTTTACGTTTTTGGAGGCTATATCCTCGTCCGATTCGACCAAGACCTTGTATCGTACCATCATATAGATGGAGAGTGTTGACGCCAGAAGATGGACCCTTAAAACCCCATTCCCCCGAGCAGCTCGCCCCAAAATTCCTCTCTCCGAGGGTCCTGGTGACGAATGGGCAAGTTCCTCACTCCGGAACTGTGAATTGGTTCTGCCAATGGACTCAAAACATCGACATTATACCTTGGGGACCACGTTCCGTAGGCAGAAGACCACTCTTCCAAGAAGCACCAGAGTAGCTCATGGACAACATACTCGTAGTCAATTGGCCTAGGTGGTGCCTGCGGAATACAACCATGTAGGTCGTGTTTCTTTCTTTGGCAAAAGTGACCATGTAACTTGGTCTGTAAGGTAATTTCGTCATTTCGAATGACATGGCAAAGTCGAATCGCCATTCCAGAGCTTCCATTTTGCTGGAACGACAGAACTTTTGGGTTTCTACATGGTTGTCAGCAGGACACTTCTCGGAGGTGGTGTGGTATTCTATCCAAAAAACTTGATCCCCTAGGTAATATCAGCATTTCGAGTCCATTAGCAGAGCCAGTTTGCAGTTTCGGAGTGGAGAACTTACATGTCCATTCCCATGGCCTTCACGAGAGGACTTTTACTGCTTCCGGGGGGTTTAAAGGATCCGTCTTCTGGTGCCAGGACCCTCTCTCTACGTGATGACATGGTGCAAGATCTTTGTTGAATTTGACATATGCAAGGATGCCAGAAACCCACCTCTTGTTTGTGCAACATGTTGTTGGGTAGCCGAGTTGGCACTCTTCTCCAAGTTGAACAATTCCAGAACTTCTCGCAGTTGCCTCATCAGAGGCGATAGATCGGGCCCCAAAAGAAGGACCCTAAAAAATTCCCCAAGGCATCCTTTCTAATAGCGCTCCTCCAGGAGGCCGTACGCAGCAAAAATTGACGGAATGGAGTTTGGATCTATCCTCCTCCCAATATGGCAATTAGAAGTCAGGAGCGACTTTTGCAGTAGCAAGATATTTGTTTGAGATCATTCTAATTAGAGTTGATCTTGACTAGACATTAGACTATTAGAATCAAGATAAATGATTGCGTAGGCGAGCTGGAAATCTTCCGTATGTTAGGACTTTGCGCTGCAACCTCACAAGGAAAGAGAGGTTATACCCCAGAAGATGGACCACAAATAAGTTCCCAAGGTAGCCTTTCCCGATTACGCGCCTCCATGATGTTGTATGCTAATGCCGCACCCCCCCTGCCCGACGCGGCCCTCCTCGGGTGATGACACGGTGCTAAATCCTAGTAAATTTGACACTGCCTTAGGTTTTCGCAGGTCGTGGTCGAAACCTGCTTCGTTGATGTAGAGAGGGCAATGCAGAGTGGAATAGTGGCATACAAGGTGACATGGCAATGATATGGCATTAGAAATGAAGAGGTGGGCATAAAAAAGAGCAAGCAAACCCTCTTCTTCTTCTCCCCCCCCCTTTTTTTTTTGAGAAAGTGACTATATGCAAAAAATACAAAGATGACATGGCATGTGTATGGTGAGGTGGCAAAGATGAGTGGTGAGGTGGCAAAATATGAAGGGGTGGAAAAATAAAGAACATGTATTGACAATTTAGCAACTTCTAATAAAGCATGTTTCTCCATGGTGACATGGCATTTTTATAGATGGTGTGGCATGTCACATGATGACTAAGCATTTTATGCACTTTAAATAGAAATGACTAGACCAATTTTTCGAAGGGTTTTTTTGAGTGAGATAAGTAGGTTATTCTTAGTGCTCCTAAGTCTCCTTTCCAGTTCCTTTATGACATTAAAAGTTGACCTATTTCTTATAAAAATGCTTAGCCATCGTGTCCACATCATATATACCTTGCCATGTCGCTCAAACGTTGCCACACCATCCACCAAGGTTGTACTTCATTCTGGTTGGTCTTGCTTACTTGAAGGACATGTCACCTACTTGGCCTGTAACAAAATCATTTCCTATATTGGTTTCAGACATGTTAAAACATTGGAGATGCCTTTTTTTTTTTTTTTTTTTAAGAACTGTAACCAATATATTAAAAGAATGGTAATGTTACAAATCGAGTGAGGAGGAAGAAGAACTGCCCCAAAGAGACAACGATACCTCGACACTCCATAAACTCACAAATGAACTACAGCTCTACTGCTGTACAAACTGCCCATCATCATCCACAATACCCAAGAAGTCCCGCCAAATGGCGAACTTCCGCTCCGCTGATCCCGGGAACACAAGAAAGCTCTGAAATAGCTTGTTCCTGAGTCGAGGAACAAGAGAGGCTGTGGGCTGCTGAATCCCTTGAAAGATACACAACCACCGCCGCTTCCAGATCAAACACACCAGCCAAGCCACACACAAATGCAAGGCTTGCTTCTGCAGGAGCGGCCACGCAACAGGATACACATGAAGCAACAACTGCTGGCTAGTCAACCTAACCTGAAACAAAGCCCTTAGGCAGCCTGTAGGTGAGGGCATAAAACCAAACACTGCTCCACAGTCTCACGGTGAAGGCCACAACAAGGGCAAAGAGGGCTCACCCCCGGCCTAAACCTACTCACAAGAACGTTCACCCTGATACAGTGGTGCACCACCTGCCACAGCAGCACCCTAACCTTCGGTGGGGGAAGCGGACTCCAAGTCCATGTCCAGACCGAGCGCCAGCGGGGACCCGGAAGCTGCAGAGACCACTTTCCTGAAGGGGGCAAAGTGTCATGAATAGCCAGCACTCGGTAGCAAGACCGCACAAAACATAAGGCCACAACATGAGGCCATGCTAAAAGTTTTTTTAGCATGGTTGGAGGTCACATTTGGGATCAAGAATGGTTTTTCACAAGTAGAGCTATCCTTAAGGTTGAAATCAAGGAACCCCAAATCATGAATGTTAGCTAGAGCCAAATCTTGGACACAAATTTCTAGCTAGGGCAAAAACTTTGGAGTTTGCAAGGTTTTAATTGATGATATCCGCATACATATTAAACCCCTAAAGAAGCATGAGTGCCATCTCTAGATGGCTTTACAGAAGCTCAAGGGACATCAGCTTTTTGCTAAATTTTCCAAGTGTAAGTTTGCTACCACAGGGGTTGAATACCTAGGGCATATTGTTTTTGCGAAATGTATTTCTACAGATCCCACCAAAATAAAGGCTGTTAAGGAATGGCCAATGCCTAGGAATGTTTTGGAAGTTAGAAGTTTTCTTGGGTTGGCAGGTTATTATAGAAAGTTTGTTAATAATTTTGCACAGATTGCAACTCTTACAGATCTCACAAAGCATGAAACTGTGAAGGATTGGGTCAAGCATTGGCAAGATAAAGTCCATTCATTCTTTGATAAGCTAAAAAAAGCATTGACCGATGCACCAGTTCTTACATTGCTGGATAGATGGGTAGCCACAGATGCAAGTAAAATTGTCAAAGGTAGTGTTTTGATGCAAGAAGAGCGAGTCATAGCATATCATTCCAAGAAAATGAATGATGTCGAGCAATGCTACCTTACGTATGACTAGGAACTCCTTGCAGTTGTGCGCGTGTTACGAATTTGGCGGCATTATCTCCTTGGCCGAAGATTTTAGTTGGATATAGATCACCAGAGTCTTCAGTATAACTTCAGTCAACCACATCTAAATCTTCGCCAATGATGGTGGATAGAATTTCGAGAAGAATATGACTTTGAGGTAGTCTATAAGCCTGGGAAGCACAATGTAGTTGCCGATGCTCTTTCTCGACATCCTTTAACCACTAGGACACATTGTATTGCTATCTACCCTCACCAGTGAGTTTGGCAAGACTATTGAGCAAACCATTCCCGTAGACCCCGAGTTCAAATGTGGCACAGTTTGCCTAAGGAGGCAAGGACCGATAAGGAACGCGACACCATAAGAAGGATGGTAATCTTTTATACTACAAGGATAAATTATGTGTGCCAGAATCATCCGGAGTCAGGAAGCTCATTCTTCATGACACACATAAGCAGTCCCATAGCTGGACAAGTTGGTTTTGTGACAACCTATTTTAAGATACAGACCAGTTATTTTTGGCTCGGGATGAAACATTGCCAAAATTAAGCAATGCCAGTTTTGTCAACAAACCAAGGCCAAACAGTTACGTGTTCCGAAATTACTCGAACCATTAGATGTTCCAAATGCGAAGTGGGAAGTCATTGCCATGGATTTTATAGTTGGCCTCCCAAGAACTCTAAGTGGGTATGTGGTGGTGGTCGACAAGCTCTCTAAGATGGCTCATTTTCTACCATGTTGAACAACAAACACATATTTGGATACCGGATACCTTTTTTCAAAAGATAATCTTCCGCATTCATGGCATGCCTAGCATCTTCATTTCATACTGGGATCTTAAGCTTGTAAGTGCCTTTTGGACGGACTTTTTCAGCACTATACATACAAAATTTTCCATGAGTACATCATATTACCCGCAGACATATGGTCCGACGGAACATACAAATCGCATAATTGAAGATATGATTAGGAATTATGTCTGGAATAAGCAGTCAAAGTGGGCAGACTACATCCATTTGGTAGAGTTTGCCTATAATAACACAAAGCCAGAGTCTTCTTGCATATCTTCTTTTATGATCAACTATGGATACCAATGTCTCCTCTAGATACGTGGCATAATCCAGTATCCAAGGTGGAAGTATCACATCAATTGTTAACTGACATGCAGACCCTTGTAGAGTCGAAGTATAGGAACACTTGACATTATGTCCGTTGAGTTTTCCGGAAGTGATTACGGCCGTGAACTATGATCATATCTGATCTCTTGTATGTCATAATTGAAGTATATTACCTTCCGACACTTAATTCTCAGATTAAAATTTAGGTCATCGTTCTCCAATGCTGAGGACAACATTGACTTAAGAGGGGGAGAATGTGACGTTCCTGGTATTTATATACCATTTTTATAAACACATGACACGTCACTGTGAATAATTAAAGGTACATTTAATGTCATTAATTATTCATAAGTAAGATTAGCTATGCTAAAATGGTAATTAATTATTACGGGCTAGAATGCTAATTAATCAACTAATAAGTAATTAATTAGTTTAGGAGAGGACACCTAATCCAAATCGATTGGGCTAGGAGAAGTTGCCAAAAATAGCTCTATACAAATTGGAGCTTCCATCCCAATCTGCTCCAATCGATTTTGGGGGAGAAGCATCAGTTTGAAGGAAGGTTCAGCAACTTGGCCAATGAGAAACCTTCGGAATAATGGGTCTAGTGCGGATATTGTTTAGTAGATTAGTTAGCTTGAGCTTCTAGATAGAAATTGATCCTTGATTGCTTAGGTGGATGATTAGTTCTTATGTTTTGAGTCGAATGAAGTTATAAATGGATTAATAGTAGTCCTTTGCTGCACCTCTTGTGCTTGGGGGATAAGGGTGGGTAGAGACCTAAAAAGGCTATTAGGATAGTAGATGTTTCTAGCTTAGACCCCATAAATCCCAATAGTTGCGGCATGTCCATAAGATCCCGCTTGGTTGTAGGTGTTATGAGGTGATTGACCACCAGACAATGGACATAATGGTGAAGTCGAGAGGAGATACAGCTGAGGTTGGAGACCGTTTTGGTGTGCTAATAGTCGGTCATTGTGTGTGGGCCGGGTATGTGTGTAACACCCCCTGGGTCAGGAATCGATCCAAAAGATGGTTCTTGGGGTCGATAGGTGCGGGTGATCTCGACCTATGGATTTTGGGGATTAAGTTCGGTATGGGTGTGGGTCACCTAATGGAGGCCACATCCCATAGCCACACATGGAACCATTATGCTCCTGGAAGGGGACTTGGCACATTCCTGCCCATCGGACCGGGGAGATGCAACCTGGAGTAGTCTTATAGGGTGACTCCATGAGATTACATCTCCGAAAGGCTATAATCACGTCATAGCATGTTTCAGCCTATCTGCAAAGTGTGCACATGAGGGGGGGATGGAGTGCACTACTCTAGCCAATGTTCTATGTCAGCCAATGCCATTGTCATAATTCCGTCTGTTGTTATCTAGAGCCCTGACCCTTAGTCGACCCCATCGAGTCTGAGCCCCCGGGAGAGCCTCATTTATGTTGCATCATGGATCTTATTGATGTGTGTGGATGTTATTTAGATGATGGAGGGGCCACCCCTTGAGGTGGCATCTTATCGATATGAATAGTGCTTGTGCTAACATGTATATACATTTCTACCATATAGGATGTCCCAGAGAAGGAATGGGAGGCCAACGACATCTCCATGTCCTTCACTCGGAAACTTGGCCATCACAAGTGTCCTAATGACTGATGGATTTTCCCAGTGATAGTATTGTTGGGGAAAGAGGATTTTCCGTATCTATACCATGGGAGCATTGTATAAGACCGGGGAGCGTTACAAGATCGACATATGGATCCAATCTATCCACATCTAAATGCATGTGGTAAAAGTTTGAGTCAACATGTGGAAATGACATGCGGTGCCAGGGGTCTCCACATGTGTTCTGCACCCATATCCACATGTATCGATTGCCTAGATCTAACTTGGCAATGGACCGGAGATGCCAAGAGCGAAGGCATTATTTCTAGCAACTAATAGCATATGATCCAATGCCCATTTGGGAGGGTCAAGTAGGAATTTAATTAATATTAAGAGTTGTTATGTGTTGGATGTAAGTTGTCAACAAGTGTACTAGATTACCAAGCAATCCTTGTGTCAGCACCTTGTTCTTTATCCATCTAAGATCACTATAATTTAGAGTTGGCAGCACCTTGTTCTTTATCCATCTAAGATCACTATAATTTAGAGTTGGCTCTTTACAACTCACAAAGGGCTGCCTGTAGATTCTGGAGGAAGGTGAGATAGCTCAATTATGTAAATATGAGAGGCAATAACTATTGCATAGTCCAAGTAACAAACTAATCTCTTCTTAGTACTCGACCATCTAATCATCATGACATTACAACAACTACCATATTTAAGTAGTGACATTACAAGAATGACTCAACATTGCACCAACAAATAGTAAAATACCCTAACGATCTATGCGATGATAATTACTTTAAGGTGTTTGAAACATTTCTATACGAGGTAGTAACTGAAATCTTGAATAGAATATAATAGATTTTTTAACGTCCATGAAGACCAAGAGGTCATGAGACCCATAATTAGGATTAGAAAACCTCGCCTCGAAAGGTTTTCAAGAGAAAAACCTTTGCAGTAAATGGAAAATGCAAACTATCCAAAATGCAAGCATTTTGTATCAAGAATAAGAATGTCATTTGATGACTTCAAAAAATTTACACCACAATAGTATTATCACACTGTATATCGCAACATTATTTATTATTATATTGCATGCTGACAATGTGTCTTAAGTGGCGGCCTCTACAACCATCCTAACCTCACTTGTAGAATGGTAATGCTCAACCCATTACCATCATCTTGCGTTCTCTCTCACACTACATACACCACATACACACCATGACATACTGATGCTTGGCATCGTGGGACACACATTTTCAGTGATTTTTATTTAGAATTAAGTTGAATCGAATTAAGAATAGAATAGAATAGAATAGATTTTTTATCATCCACATAGGACTTAAACAAATAGAGCAGCAAACTAATTACTGTCAGGATACATGATTAAATATGTGTGGTATGTGGCCAAAATTCATGGTCACACACTTTCTTAATATCAAGAAATACAAGAGGGCCATCTCAAGATTGCCAAGAAAGCCAACATCACGTTGGGGATAACGTGGCATTGCATTTGTACTAAGGCGTCTAAGCAATGGTAAACAATAGTTTTGGCTTTGGGCTCATATCCTATTTTATATGGATACATGGCAAAAATGTGTGGGAAACTATCAAAACCTGGTAAACAATGGCTAGTGTCGTGTTTGAACCATATGCCAAAACTTTAAAAAATACCATGTACTTTTAGCATCAAGATATACCAAGGCAAACTAGCGTTGATTGATGAGGAAGTTTCCAATGACCAGTTCGAGGAAGTAAG
>JAANSK020290679.1:0-10490 GCA_011763485.2 Isoetes engelmannii
ATTTCGCTAGAAGGTTCGTTCGCTAGAAGATTCGCTAGAAGATTCGCTAGAAGGTTCGTGCACATTCTTCTTGCACGTTCAAGCGATGTGGAAGATGTCGTGTGTAGTAGTAAGTAGGGCTTTTTTTTATCCTGTTTGTAATGGCTTCCCGTGATGAACCTTATCCAAGTAGGAGTGGTTTTGGGGGAGGGGGGCGACCATATTAGAATAAATCGTTTCTCTTGGTTTATTTTCCAACGCGTTCGTACCATGCATTAGAATGTTCAAGAAATGTGAAGAACGTTGTGTGTTGTACCCATATGTGGTTATGCGGTTTTTTCTCTTGCCCTCTCTTTTTTTTCCCTTTTTTTTTGTTTCTTTTTATATTTTTTAATTTTTGTGTAACATTTTACGGCCCCCTTTTTTTTTTTTTTTAAGTTTGTCTAATGGTTTGTGGTCGCCGACGTGGCATTCTTGAATGCCCTAGAATGCCCTGTACGCGCATAGTCCGGATCCTTCTGAGTTCTGCTGGAGCATTCGAGGAGGTTCTGGAACTGTCATGTGCGGCGTATAAGTTGGATGGATGTCCGAGCATTTGCAGGTTCGTTTTTTTGCGACGCCTTTTTGTTGTTACGCTTCCATTTGCATGATCCGGGTGTGAGAGTCTATGGCTATGAGTTGTTATTTTGTAGTTTAGACATATGTTGTTAGCTTTGATTAGGGTGTCGACAGAGATGACGAATCTGTCATCCTCAAATGTAAGCTGGTTGTATATGAATTGTTATTCAACTGGCTAATATGGCTGCATAAAAAATGGCATGATAATGCTGGAGTTTTAAGCCTTTGATGTTGACGGATGAATAAAACAGTAATTTCGAGCGTTCCATTGCAAAATGTTGTGCAATTGTTGTCGTTGTGTAGTAATAAGGGAGTGCAATTATTGTCGTTGTGTAGTAATAAGGGTGTTAAGTAAGCTGGTTGTATATGATTTGTTATTCAACTGCATAGTATGTGCAGTTGAATAACAATTCTATTGTAAATGTGAAAGTACGTCAGATCATTATTAATGGATGATTTGTATGCAACAGATTATAAATAGGCTGAAATATGCTGGACAACATTTACTATGAAGAATATGTAAATTGAGGTACGTAGAAAGTATTTGGTTGGCAGGTACATGTTTTGTGCACAAGGGGTAGGAGTATAAGGTGATTTAATTGTTGTAGGCTCATAAATATGGGACGAACAAAAAAAACATTGTCAGACTATGATTTATCATGCGATGCCGATGTAAAGCGCTTAAAAACGAATGAGTATTATCGTTCACGATATAGGGATTTAGATGCTGATAAAAAGGCCGCTGTTCAAGCTAGAAATAGGGATTATGCAAGAGCTTATTACGCTAAAAAACGAGTTGAGAAGAAGTCAGTAATCCCAGTAAAACATATTGTAAACAAGGGCACTATTGGAAATGAAGGGGTTGAATGATCTAATTGGAAAGGTGAGGCATCAAGCGCCGGACAAGTAAATGTAGATGAAATTAATAGTGAAAAGAATGCACACCCTGTATCACATTTTCCAGCTGTTCTAGTGGAAGGCACTGAACCATCTGTTTTATTAAAATCAGAGATTCCGTTTACCACAAAGCAAACATTGCCTTTAGTAAATGGATCCACTGGATGTGAGGAGGAGAAGTTGTTAGCTGCTTCTAACATAGAAGGACAGGAAACAAATATTGCAGTTGAGACATTTGGTTCATGTGCAAACGTTGCAATGGAGTCAAATGCTGTTGATATTTGGAAACATTTAGTGCAACGTATGACGTCTGCGACAGAATGTTATCATGGATATGAATGGACCTGCAGATGTGAATATTGTGGTACTAAGTTGATGTGTGATGAGAAATCTTCTTTCTGTTGTAAGTATGGTAAGAAGATATTGCCAAAGTTACCTCCCTTACCAGATTCAATAGCCATGCTATATGATCAGCCAGGTGTGAGTGCTGACAGTCGAAAATTAAACTACCTATTTTCATTCACTTCTCTTGGTGTCCATGGTCAATTTATGACATTACCAGCACCGTCTTCTGTAGCAATGATGGGTCGTTCATACCATCAAATTCTTCCTGTGTCAATGCCAAGACAATCATTACATTGGTATGTCTATGATGATAGTGGTAGATATGCTGATGCAAGTAAACACTGTATGCCAATGGAATGGGTATTGCAGTTAGGCGCTATGTTGGATGCAGTAAACCCCTTTTGCAAATTCATAAATAGAATGAAAGATATGCAAATTGAGTCAGCAACTTTGACTATAAATGGCGAAGTTGCAACGAATGATATAGCTGCGATAGTACATGGAAATAATACCTTGTCATTGGATTCCCGGAGGGCAGTATTATGGATACATAATCAATGCGAGCCTGTGTACATAAATATATTAGATGCGCATTATGAACCATTACAGTACCCATTGTTATTCCCATATGGCACTCTGGGATGGTCACCTTATAATGAATTAGGTATGTCGCAGATAAACTGGTATAGATCAAGAATTTTGCATGAACCACGTTTCCTTCAGTTAGGCCGTTTAACTTGTGAATACCTTGTTGACATGTATTCTCGAGTGGAAGATGAGCGCCTCAATTTTCTTGCTACTCATGGTTATAGAAAAACAAACTTTAATAGTGAAAATGATTTTGCTGAAGATGAGGAAGATGAATCAAGTAATACAGGATTGCCATCATCTTTTTTGGGCTCTGGACGCTGGTGTTCGTGTAAAATAGCTGATGCACTTGCACTGACTAAGAGCAAGGGTCAGCCATCACTATTCATTACGATGACAACAAATCCACATTGGTTTGAGATTCGATCAGAACTGCAAGGTAAACAGTCAGCTGCTGAAATACCAAGTGTTGTTGTGAGATCTTTCCATCTTCGATTGCAACAGTTAAAAGCGCTGCTGCGTAGTTATTTTGGGACAGTTGTTTACATGATACATGTAATCGAGTTCCAAAAACGAGGCTTGCCCCATGCACACCTGGTGTTGAAAGTTATGCCAGAAATTCCCCTTGAAAGTATTCAGACCTTTATTTCAGCAGAACTGCCTGATGATGCATTGTTTGCTGTTCAAATTGAACGATATATGACGCACTAGCATTCACAACGTTGCCAAAAGGATGGTAAATGCATATGGGGTTACCCCAAACCGCTTAACAGCCATACTCACATAAATGAAAAAGGATATGTACAATACATACGCCGCACAGATAAGGATACAAGCATTGTACCTTATTCTCCATTTCTGCTGAAGCAGCTTGATTGCCATATAAATATTGATATAGCAGCGACAGTTCACATATTTGTATATTTGTATACATACCTGTATAAAGGGTTTGATAAAGTTCAATACAGGATAGCAGGGAAAGCAGAACATGAAAAGAATGAAATTGATGACTATATCAATGCTAGGTATCTATCATCTACAGAATGTGCATGGCGTATTTTCCAATTTCACATAACAGAAATGCAACCCGCAGTTAAATGTCTGCCATTGCATCTTCAAACTGGATTTTCTAGACATTACACATCATGCAAACAGGCGTCGCTTCTTGATAGGTACTTTTTGAGACCCTTGGACGAACAATTTTCAAAAATTATGTATGTTGATTACAATGAGTTGTATGTGATGCAATCAATTAAGGAAGCAAAAGGAATTGAAGGTGAGTACTTAGAACAGGAGAAAACTGGAATTAGCCGAAATGTAGTACGCAGACGAGCACGAGGTGAATTAATATGTAGAATCCGACTTGTGCTACCGCATAACGGCGAAATTTTCTATCTCCGCCAACTGCTGTTGCATAGTACACCAAGGTCATGGGAAGACCTTAAATCCTTCAATGGAGAAAGATATAATTCATACCAGGAAACAGTGAATGCAATGGGATTATTGAATGATACAAATGAGCCTATTTTGGTAATGAATGAGGCCATCACTTATCTGCAAGCTCCATCACAGTTACGCTTTCTATTTTCTCTCTTGATACTTGATGGCGCTGCTGCAATACAACTTTGGAGTAAATTTCATTTTAATCTAATAGCAGACTTCATGCAGAGTACAAATTCAAATGTAATGCTTGCAAAACAACAAGCATTATTAGCTATAGAGAATATTCTGGTTCAACATGGCACAATGGGAACAGCATTTGGACTTCCTAGAATTGTGAGTCATTCTAAATTAGTTCTTGAAGAGCAACTAAAATTTCCAAATTGGGAAGAATATCTAGAGAATACAACAAAAATGAAGGAATCAATGAATGTTGGACAAAGTGCCATATATGATGCTGTAACCAGTGCTCCAGAGAAGCGAGAAATTAAATATCCCATATTTATTGATGGAAAAGCAGGTGCGGGAAAAACATACGTGTTGAATGCTGTATCCTTATTTATCCGAGGGCACCGATCCATTGTTTTACCATGTGCAACAACCGGTCTATCTGCGCAACTGTATCGGGGAGGGCGAACAGCCCATTCTTTATTTCAGATACATGTGACTGATAATAACATTGGCGTTCATTCACTCATTAACGGCCTATCAGAGAAAGCAGATCTGTTACGTGAAGCTGCTGCTATCATTTGGGACGAATTTCCCATGGCTAATAAAGCAGTAATTGAATCAGTTGATGCTTTACTCCAACGACTCCTTGACAATAATAGTCCATTCGGTGGCAAATGTATTATTGCAGCAGGAGACTTCAGACAAATTGCACCAATTGTGCAAGGTGCAGGCAAAAGTGCTACTTTAGATGCATCCATTAAGTCATCTGAGTTATGGCAGCATTTCCAGATTTATCGATTGGATGAACCAATAAGAAATGCAGCTGACCGAGAACTATTGGAAACTGTCACACGTATAGGTGAGGATTGGGAACATGATACTGTGACTTTATCATTGTTTGAGACAACGAATGATCTGAATTATGCCAGGGATTACTTATTTCCACCGCATATTCTCACTAATCCTTCAGCATGTCAAAAAAGAGCTTTCTTATCACCTCTTAATGTTCATGTTGATGAGTTTAATGCATCAATTCTTGATAGACTCTCTGGAGCAGAAGAAAGATACTATAGTTATGACTCCATTACTGAACATGAGTCAACAAACAAAGGGCAGCTACTAAATGATCCTGATTTTCTACATGCATACACTCATGCTACATTGCCAAATCATATATTGCGTGTAAAACAGGGAGCAATCTGTCAACTTATGAAACTTCTTGACAAAGAACGAGGACTTGTGAAAAATGCCCGAGTGATCATTCACGCATGTTACAGAAAATTTGTCACTGTACGCTTGCTTGGTGTCGAGGAAACAGACCCAACATATATACATCCCATTTCACGGTGTGATTTTTTCCATGCACCAGAAAACTGCGCCTTCACAATTCACCGCAAACAATTACCATTACGATTAGCATATTCAACGACATTCCACAGTTGCCTGGGTTTAACATTAGACAAGATCGTTCTTGATCTTCGAACGCCCGTATTTGCTCATGGACAACTGTACACTGCATTAACAAGAATCCGAAAGCGAGATGATGCCATCATTCTTCACAATAGCACGGGCAAAACTGTTACAACTAGAAATGTTGTATATAAGGAACTTCTGGAATGAGGTAGAATTATATTAATTGTCTTTACATTGTCGGAATGAATTTGATGTATACTCTATATTTTGCAGATTGAAACCAAAAATAACAACATTATCCTGCAAGTATTCTCTCTTAAACTCCAATTTGGAGTTTGCAGGTATGTAGCTATAATTACATAATGATATTCAGTTTAATTCTCTGCAAACATTACAGTTATGACAGATTTACAGTTACAATCAAATTTTTTTTGTTTTTTTATACTATGAGAACACTGCAACTCTGAGTTTCTCACCTAGTTCTTTATCTCTTATTTACAGACGTGAATCTAGTGTTCAAGCACGAAATTTGATTACCTTATGAACAACACCACTCAATTCTCCCATTGCAGTCTGAAAACAGGGATCAGGATGGGGATACCATTATCAGAAATTTGCAGGCTCCTTGCATCAGAGGTGAAAAACTTCATCTGTATATTCAAAAAGGAGAATTCCCTAACTTTAAGTTATGTAGTGTGTGCAATATTAGATGGCTCTTCAGCATTACGATAGTATCGCTATGGATTTTGCTCGTAGGCATGCTGGAGACAGAGCAGCAGAGGCAACATCACTTGCCGCGTTATAGTTGAAAATATGGATGGTAGACGGTTGAGGACAACTTGAAAGTTATCATCACCCAGAGTCACAAGTGCAGCCCGCTCACACAGTTCCTGCAACACTTGCTATCTTATGGTTATAAATAGTCTATGATCTGGATGTCTGCACATTGCTTACATATGTTAGGACATGCTATGTTTGAGGCATTCGACAGTTATTTCTGGCTGTCTTCTCGTTGCTTTGTTGCTGGAAATAGATTATACATGCTAGGTTTGAGGCATTCAACTTTCATTTCTGTACATTTGTTGTACATAATAGGTTTGAGGCAACACCACTTGCTGCAACAGAGCAGCAAAGGCAACACTACTTGCTACCTTATGGTTGTAAATGGCCCATAATCTGGATGTCTGCACATTGCTTACACATATTAGGATCAGGATGTAATAGCAAAGTATTGCAGTACATAGTCATTTCTGTACATTTGCTGTGTTATCGTTGCTTTGTTGCTCGAAACAGAGCAACAAAGCCAACATTACTTGCTATTTTATGGTTCTAAATACTCCATGATTTAGATCTCTGTACATTTGTTGTACATGCTAGGTTTCAGACATCCGACTTGAAAGCCCACTCTCAGAAAGTTTATATTTGATACGCACAATTCCTACAAATATTGAGTAAATTTATCCAATGCCTATAGCATTTATTCCAAATTAATTGAAAAAATACATCTTCATTCCTTGCTATAACATTGCAGACATATCTGAAGATTATAGTAACTAGCGGATTGCATAAAAATCGATAATACATGACACAAAAGAAAGAAAATGATCTGATTGCAACTGCATCCTATGAGCACTTCAGGTATAACTTATTAACCATGACCTTAAGTCACATTATTTTGTGTCCAATGATTCTTTCATTGCATCTCAAAATTAATAGTATCTTTGCTTTATACAGGGTTTTTACGTTACACCTTCAATTTGCTAATAATCTACAATGACGCTTGTGACTGCACACTCAATATCCATGCATTCAAAGGTCAACAACATTTGTAAGTATGATTAACATTTTACACATACTTCTTGTGGAGAATAAATAAACTTATCCCATTATCTCCTACTTCTATAGCTTTCACGCAAGCTCACATTACATAAAACCTTAAATACATGACATGGAATAAGAAAACCACATGATCCAACAAGCACCAACCCATATCTCACACGTATCCTTCACACGTTAAGGAGGAAAACTTTATGTTCATCGACACTCTCATCACTAAACTTTGCTGCTCTTATTTCCCCTAAAATTTTCCTCACTTTAGAAATACAGCCACATTCCTTGGATCCCCGTGTAACCTTTCTCACATCAGAACTACCACTTGATCCACTAAATAACTTATTATGCTTCACATATGCACGCAAATTTAGAGATGTCATCAATCGCTTCATGACTTCCTGCTGCACAAACCCAGTTTCTGTCTCCATCATCAATTCACTGCCAGTGGAATAAAAACGATTACTTTATTCACAGAAGCTACAAACTCCTTAACGAAATTATGCTAAATACTGTAATGCATGCATTATTATCCCACGTTCCCTTGCGCATGCTAGTTCCAGCTGGCTAATGCCAACCTGTCATTATCAAAGGGTATCTTATCCTAATGCATTCCATCTATAAAAATCACCCTCCTACGACTGATTTTCTATCATCCACGCCATGGAGATGGAGATAGTACCAAACACTAGTGCGCCTCCTGCAACAGCTGGTACATATCAATCCTTCTTGCATTATCTATTCAATACACGCTATTAATCACTTGAATTTACAGTTCCACGCACATCTACATCCGATAAGCCAGACACAGAAATGGTGCCAACATTTATGTCGCCAGTTCCACTTTCTGGTATTGTGAGCAATTACTGCACAATTTATTGTTTCCTTTGCAATTTGTACACTAATTTATATTCCTTTCCTTCTCAGAAACACCTATGCCATCTGGGCCTCTTCTGCATGGATCCACTCTGCCTCCCCCGCACAAACGCCCACATACTCATCACGTTTGCCTCCATGTGATAGCGCCAGAATCCCCACAACTTACAGCTATTCAAAAGGTTAGGCAGCGATTACATGATCTCAAAGAAGACTTTAAATACATGTTGTCCGCTATAAACGATCATTATAAGTATGCTTCTTGATGAGCACAAACAAGATTTGGAGAAGCTGGATGAAGCCGTAAAGATCCTTGACACTGAAACAAACTTTGCAGAAGCTGAGAAGGCAAAAGCGATCTGAAAGCTAAAGTCAAGAATTGCTTCAGTACTGTGTGTTTCCTGCTTTGCTAGTATGTGTTTTCTATGTACAGTGAGTGTATTTGCTATGCACATATGCATGAAGTATGAATAGTATCTAGTTTCTCTCATGAAATAAAGATTGATTACAGTTCTAATTTCGCATCTCCTGATTAATAAATCGTGAGTTCTAATTTTGCATTTGCCAGTTAATAAATAAAGTCAAGAATTGCTTCGGTACTTTAATCTGATTTGTCTTTCAAAACATTATATACATTACTGCAAGAAGCATCCTTCAAAACAATGAAACCCTGCTGTGCAAAAATCTGATCCTTTACTCACTGTACCCACTTATTCTTATTGCTTATATCGCCTTGCTACAGATGGATCATCTTTCTACAAAGCAAGAAGACATAAAAAAAATTAAACCAAACATAACCATAACCTTTCCATCACATGAAGTTTCTTTCTACATAGATACCTGATGTAAATTCGTCTGATCTTCAAAACAACAGAATTATTTCCAGTTGACGGACTTATACCTGTACTAGATTTCTTCCAAGGAGGCGTTCCAAGTATGCCTCTTGCTAGGTGCTCAAGAAAATTGTTTTTAAGAACTATGACTTCATCAACACATTTCAATAAATCCTCTACTTCCCTCTGGTCTTTTACTGCAGAATCCATGAGTTTACTATGACTCCTAGTTTGAATCGGGTTCTCTCTACCACGCTTTTTTTGCTTCCCACGATCTACCATTCTTAGATAGTCTCCAACACCCACTCTCCACCGTCGAACTATAAAACGCTAAACCTTCGACGTCGACACAATCCTATACAAACGAACATCAATTCCTTCCAAACTAAAGTTAAAATAATTATTAATAATTCCCAAAAAAACAATAAACAACACGATTAACCGACACCAAATATCCGACAACATCCAAGTTTCTCCCTAAATGAACTCTTCATAAACAAATTGCTCAATTCCTAATACCAATATTAAGCAAACATGTTACAAAACGCAGACCAATTTCCTTTATTGTACACACACAATAATCAACATACATAACATATACATATACACACCACACATAACAATCCTTCACATAGCACCCCGACGAATTTGAACCTCCGCAACTTGTCTCGCTTCTAAGATTTGCAACAACCTATGAAGCCTAGTCAATTGTGCCGCTAATTTACTGCTTGCTATAACAAAATCATCAGCAGCCTGCTTGATACGCTTCATTAAAATTGGTTTCCGCTTCCCATCAACATCTCGCAAATGCAGGACAGCCTCTCTCGCATACCTATGGCGAATTCTCTTCCAACCCTGTAAATCACGTTCCCTCCTCGTCAACTTCTTCTTCCTCGCCTTCACTTCCTTCATTCCAACACCCGAATCCATTTCCTTAGAACCCTGTGGTTTCATTACAACATCATTAACATCACTTTCCATCTCTCACTACTTGCTTATGCACGAATCTATGAATGTCCCCCCTCTCTTAAATCCACAAGATTGCATGCATGCATGCACCCTAGCCTTTAGCCACCTTGCAACCATCCATGCACATTTCTAATATCACATACATTAATTTTAATTCTTTTTCCTTTTCAATTACTATAACTCTCACACAACAAAGACAAAAACACGCCACAACCGAAACACAACAGGAAAACGCACAGCCACCAACGAGAACACCCAGGAGACTAACGGTACAGGCAAGTAGGGCAGAAAAAGGCGCCGGGCAGGGGGGGGGGGCAACTATGACTCCACAATCAAACAAAGTAAACCTCAAGCAACAAGACGACCGGGAGGGGGGGGGGAGGGCAACTATGACTCCACAAGCAAACAAAGTAAACCCCTCAAGCAACAAGACGACTCGATCATTTGGCGACAGAGGCAGGGGGGAGGAGCGAGGATCCTTTCCAATTACTGTGACTCCACAATCAAGCAACAAGACAACTGGATCATTTG
>JAANSK020290690.1:0-10489 GCA_011763485.2 Isoetes engelmannii
CACAAGCTTTCCAACGAGCCCAAGCACGCCAAAAAGCGAGCTCGGATGCAGAAGTTATGGCCAAAAAGGTGAATCTGGCCTATCCGGCGACCGGCCCATCAGAGCGCCTCTGTTTAGTGCTCCTCTGTTTAGTGCAGACCCCTAGTTCTCCGACAGGTCTGGAATAGAGCTCGGGTTGTGGATAAAGCATTGAAATTGTGTTCAAGGATCCATCGTTATTGTACCAATCTTCATCCCTGGGCAAAAGAAATTTAAAATCTGGCTCGAAAATAGCAACATGTGTAACCAGTAAAAATCCCGCTTGGCATTTGAGCTTACCGGAACCCCCCCCAGAATATGAAACTACATTTAGTTTCAATGTGGAAACTATATATAGTTTCAGTAGAAACTATATTCAGTTTCATTTCAAACCTGCCTTGTTCATTCGCATTTTAATCATTTCAATCTTGCCCGTTTGTGCTTCGTATCTACCGTATCTGCCACTAAATCTTTTGCTTGTATACATGGGCAAAAATTAATGCAAAGTATCATTCTTTTGTCATTATTAAAATATCAGCATTTTTCATTCCAGCAATAGATTTTGAGCGGGACGCTCTTGCATTAAATTTTAAGCGGATGGGATGAGACGCTTGTGCATTGTTGTTGTATGTGAGAGCATTTCTTTGTGATTTCTTCATAATATTTCTTATGATTTCATATCTATAAGAATGGAATGTCTGTTTTTTTCATTTGATTCAAAAAATACCCTCAAATCTTTCCATTCCAGCGATGGTGTTTTTGGCCCTATTGCCGACCCTGCTTGGTGCAGACTGTGACATCGGCCGGTATACACAAAATATGTTTATTAATCAAATTAGTTTATAGAACTTGGTAGATCTCTGCACAATTCGGCTCTGCTCCACAGCGGCTATCTGCACTCCTGCCGGAAATTTCGCAAGCATCTAAGATCCGAACACCTTCGGATAGATCTCCAGTTTCGATCTGCAGGCTCTGTTCGCCCAAATCTGCTTCACGAAAGACCTGTCACTCTTCCTTCTGGTTCGTCCGCTTTCGAACAGAAGAAGCGTGACTCTTTTGTTCGACCGTCCGCCCTTTCCTGTAAACTCTTTTTTGTTCATTTTTTGTTCTCAGTTACGTTCAAAAATTAAAAAAACAGAAAGCGAACTCTCTTTTGTTCACTTTCCTGTAACTCTTCATGAATATGTTTCCGACAACTATATAAAATGATAAGTTAAACAATTGCTTCGAAGCACAAGCACCATGTAACTACATAGAATGATAAGTTAAACCATCACTCCAAAATACAACCACCTTGTAACTACAGTAACTACATAAAATGATAAGTTAAACAATTGCTTCTATATGACGACTTTAATTTAGAGAACTTTGTGCGCTCACAAAGGTTCCATTCGAATCAAAATTGAATGGAAACCTTATATAGTCTTTATATTGTTTGTTCCTTACACTAAAATGATATTTTGTCATACAATCTTACACATGTGCCACAAGATCTTACACATGTGTGTAGATCTTATGCATGTGTGTAAATTTTACTTTAAAAAATGAAAACCTTATAGAGTTTTCTATTAGATTCTGAATTAAAACTACATATAGTTTCCACGTTGGAAACCTTATATAGTTTTCAATACAGGAAACCTAATGTAGTATCCATGAAAACCGTGGAAACTTCATGTAGTTTCAATGGAAGCCTAATGTAGTTTCAAGGAAACTATATAAGCTTTCCCTGGAAACTACATCAAGTTTCAGTATGAAACACTATAAGGTTTCCAATGAAGTCCAACCCAAATCGGGAGTAGAAAAAACCATCGTGTAACCCTTGTAAGGCACATCCAAAGGGGGGTGGTTCCAAAAGCACATTTGCAAGGTTCTAACAAAAAGAAGCGGATGAATCCCTAAGTAGACGGCATGGTTCTGCCCAGTATTTTCTTAGTTCGTCTTGTTGCATAGCTGAAATATTGAAAAATTTGGCTTCAGGAAGTTCAGATTGGAAAAATAGTGCCGGATTTGATTCAAAAAATACATGAAGTAAAAGGTGTTTTGGTGGGTTTCAAACTTGCTATTCACATCCACTGTAGATTGAATGCTTAAATCCGGAAGCCCCATAATAGCTTAGCAGATTCCTAGCCACCACTGCAGGAGCTGTAGAATCGAAGCAAAAAATGGAGTTTGGCCCATTGTTGTTTATTGCACAAATGGCTTCATGTGGCAGGATGATAATTTTGTCATTCCTGTACTATGGTCTATGCAGAGTTAAGGTTTTTATCATTTTGCACCTCCAAAAATCAGCTTTCAGATATAAATTGGCCCCTTAGACTTTGTACACAATAAGAGAATCCACCTTTAGGACAAAGTGCTTCTAGTTCCATTATGATTCTCCAAAAGGACCCAAATATGAACAAGTAGGAGCCTACTGTTAGGGAAGGTCAAATATGACCGTACCTTAAGCATCCGGCTAACAAAGTTGGATAACTAGCAAAAAACACACCAGAAGAATTTAGCAAGGTAAAACTTGTTAGCTTTTATTTAGATTGGTGTCATTAGAGTGCAGTTGATGGATAATAATTTCCTTTTGTATTTCATTTGAAGAAATGTTTTTCGTTTTGCTCTGCATAGATAGAATACATACACTCACTGTGAGTCAACCCCTTGCTGATCTTGGTGCTTTGCAATTCCAACCGTCTTTATAATGTGATGTTAGGTGGAGACCAAGGAGGCACTATGGCTACCAAAGGGATGTCCCTGCTTTTCCTACATCATGGGATGGCCAGTGTATCATTATTTTCCTTGATTGATGCAAGGAGTGCTCTCTCATCCCGAAAACCAATAACTTGGCCCAAACCAGAAGCTGCTGTAGTGAAAGCTTTAGTATACTTTTGGCATATTCAATGTTCTTTGCATCATTGATATACATGAACATCTGCATGGGTAGCCACAAATCAAGAAGGTGAAACCTTCTCCGTATTCTCTCGCCAAATTCCTAACGTCACATTTGCAGCCATTCCCAAAAGTCCAATTTAACTATCAAATGAATCTTCTCCTTGTATGAGACTGGCACAAATTTAGCATTGAAAACAACATTAGGGATTCTTAATATCTAGATATGTGCAGTTTTTCGATCTAAGAAAACATTTCTGCCCAACGTCTTGAATACTATCTGGTTCTTATTGTGCTTAGTGGTTACAACATCAATAGAGGTGACACGGATGTGGTAGAACGAACTAGATCTCAGAAAAGAATGACATAGCAGGCATGAGCTCTTTCATGCAATGAATTGCACTCTTCTGCCCAGAGCTTGATCCCATATTAGGATCATCTCCTACTAATAGTTAACTATCAAATGAATCTTGCCTTGTACAAGACTAGCACAAATGTAGCATTGAAAATAATATAACATATCATAAGTGTAGGGTGTGACGTTCTCCTCCGCAAAGCAAAGCACGACTACACACAAATTGGATGTCATCAAAGTGAATGCGATGACTTTGTGCTGAAGCCAAGACAATACTCACCACATTTTCCACAAGGAAAAGCTATGGTGTATTTGAAAGCTCTTTATCGTGCCTTGGTTGCAATAAAATTATTGGAAAAGCTATGGGGTATTTGAAAGCTCTTTATGGTGCCTTGGTTGCAATAAAATTATCTTGGTTTTTCTTTTTGCAGCTCAAATTTATCTGCATTCTACTTAGCCTTGTGAATCTTCTAGCAGAAGATAACAAAACTCATGCTAATAGTCAAGATTACCACCTTATACAATAGTCATTTCCACAACTAGCAAAGTAAAGGGAAGCAGTTACTTCTTCAGCTTTTTTATCCTCTATCAACTTCGTTGCCTCACCGAGTCTGCATTTATTGATTGTCAAGAACCTTTTGTAAACAGTCCAGGCGTTCATCAATATAGCCCATTCGTGAAAAGCATACAAAAATGTACTAGCTACGCTATGCAGGGCTTTATGCATTAAGAAAGAAATTTACATGGGTTTACCCTTGAGAAACAACCCATATGGGCATTCAAGAACTTTATCTGCTTGAACTTGCTTGAACTGTATATCATAGATCCATATGTAGATAAAGCTCTATTGCTCATTTGCAAGAATTATGTAGGAATTGTGCTATCTGAAACATTTTCAGTTTAGATGGGGATCAGCTTCTTTTAACGAAGGCCTGCAGAAAAGGAAGCAAAAAAGGTCAAGGAATTGTGCATTGGGCTTAGCCGTAAGCAAGTTCACTATTAGATTGTTAGTTCCAAAAAATAGGACTTCTAAAAGAAAAGATGTAGATTGACAATGTACATGATTTTGTGATAATAGACCAGTCTGGAGAATGCATTCCACTTCTCTCTGCAGTTTGATTCTAGTTTGATTCTGCAAGAAAATCATACACAAAAATTCTTGGCGAATTGTACTTAACATAGCAAATGAAATAAAAAGAAGGAACACCATTAAAGACAAAAGTTTGAAAGAACCCTAATCTTCCAGAGATCTTACCTTGGTCCTGGACACATACTGAGAAGCTGGAGCCCTATTACAAATTTAGAAGTTGAAATTCAAACCAAAATTTCACGTCTTTGTTTAAAGAAGCATAGCTGGAAACTGGGCATGTGCAAATGTAAAGCAATGCCAAATTTTGACTTAGAAGGATCACAAGGACCTGAATAGCAAGAAGCATATTAAAGAACCTCTTTAGTCTACTAGATATTACCATGCAGGGTTGAACTCAGCCTGCTAGGCTTTAATCACAATTTCAATTCCCTTCAATCTTATGAAGCAAACTGACATAAAATGAAACAGGCCAAAATTTCCAGGACCTTGAAGATATAGACATGGTATTAGCAATAAGGAAGCATGAATGAATCAAAGAAATATGCACACGATGAAGTCAAACCCGATTCTCTTGATACTGTAAATAGCATGGGCGGCCTGAAAGAGAAGACATTTTTTGGCAGAAGACAAGCCTCTACACATGTACAGGGACCATATCGGTCTACAAAGCATATTGCATCCAGGAATTTTTGTTTGCAGAAGCAGGGATAACAGTCAAAGACTTTTATGCTGCCTCTTGTAGAGTTGATAGGTTTGACTATGACAACACCTCGTTTTACATTCCCCTCTTGTTTATTGCACCAAGGCAAAGCCTTTAGGAGGTCAAAACAAATGACAATCGTGGAAATAATGGTGAAATAAAACTATTGTACTGGCATAAAGAATGTACAAGAATACACAACCTGAGATAAGCACCAGCTGCAAGAATCTGGGCTTTTATCTTGTTTATCAATGAAGATTTTTTTAAGCAACCATCTTCTAAGCAAAAATTAACCTAAAGCATCATCATAAAGCCCATGAGCTATCATCAGAGAGGAACTTATCAAGAGTATCAGTGTGTGAAGATTAACCATAGTAATGGCAAGAAAAAAGGTTGTTCCTGCCTCAGCACTCCAAAAAAGAAGAGCTAAGCTTCAATCATCTGTTTTGTCTTTATAGCAGACCCTGGATTGCACTAAGAGTTCAGGCGAAGATTTTTACATAATCAGAAACATGGTCAAAGACGGAACAATCACAGTCTCTAAAACCGGAGGCCAGCTCCAAAAATGGCCTGTTTCTGCTCCAAATCATTCAACTAAGGCAGTTAAACATGGATCTAAATGCATGTCCAGCCTCTACACATGTACAGGAGCCATAGCTGTCTACATAGCATATTGCATCCATGAATTTTTGTTGTGCAGAAGCAGGGATAACAGTCAAAGACTTTCATGCTGTCCTCTAAGTAGAGTGGATAAGCTTGACTATGACAACACTTCGTTTTACATTGCCCTTATTGCACCAAGGCAAAGCCTTTAGGAGATCAAAACAGATGGCAATCATGGAAATAATGGTGAAATAAAACTACTGTTACTGGCACAAAGAATGTACATGAATATATAACCTGAGATAACCATCAGCTGCAAGAACTTGGGCTTTTATCTTGTTTATCGATGAAGATTTTTTTAAGCATCCTTCGTCTTCAGTTTTGGAGAATGCAGCTCTCCTTCCAAGTCAGATACTGCCTCTGGCTTTCTACTCCAAAACCTAGGGACGAAAAGAACATAAGTCTACACCAGGACTACATCCATTCATAGCATACATCCAGCCATACTATAGCTTCAGAAACGTGACACTCCCGGCATCTAGATCCGTTTCTGAAAGCAAATTAGCCTATAAATCCGACCGTGCAGACCAGTCATACCATGCAATGCCCAGAGGCACTGCGTTTTAACATCAAAATTTTGTAGAGACCACAGGCCCGATTTTTAGAAGATCTTGAATTTGTTCAGGCGCTCAAACTCTCCGAAGACCTTAGAAAAAAAAATCACGCAGAACAGGCCCATAGCCACGGCAAAAACTTGGGAGCGAGAGAGGTCTCGGAAAGAATCGTTGAGAAAATCCATCTGCCCTGTCGTATCTTTCTATCCCTTCTTGAATACGTGGAATTTTCTAAGCCCTAGGATTAAGATATAACGTTTAAAGGTAAAACACATCATCTCCAGGTCAGAAATACTGATATGCACATGCAACGTGGATAGCCTAGAATTGCAAGAAAGGCTGTAGGCTTGGTTGGGCTCGTGTACTAAAAATTGCAAGATTGTAGCTGGGCAGAATGCTACATTTATGAAGACTCTAGAAGATGAAATCGTTCTTCTAGATGCTTGCAAGGCCATTTCCTTGAGGATGATAGGCCATACTCTTGTTGTGATGTATATGTAACATTTTTGTGAGAGTAGAAATTGTGCGGTTTACAAAATGAAGACCTTTATCACTGGCCAATTCAACATGATAGCCGAACCATGTGCTGGCCTGATTGTATAGGACCTTAAGTGTGCTCGTAGCCGTGTTGTCTGGTAACGTACAGCCTTTGGCCCATTTTGTTGCATAGTTAGTGAGAACCAAAATGTATCTTGCTCTTGTATTTTGTGGAGGTGGTTCAATTGGTCCGGCAAAATCTATACCCCACATGGTGAATGGGGTGGGGACTGTGATGGGGTGCAAAGGACAGGCATCCCAAGCAGTAGAATGGCCCATCCATTGACAAGGATCACATGTTTGAACAACTTGATGGGTGTCTTTGAACAAAGTGGACCACTAATACCCAGCAAGAAAGAGCTTGTGAGCCGTGCTGTCACTGTTGAAGTGGATTCCACTCGGGCGTAGATTCACTAGTTTCAGTGATCTTTGATGCTCTGGGTATCTGCCTACTGAATGTCACGCAGGATTTAGAACAGATGAAAGAATTGTTGCAAAGGAAGCACATGGATCAAACAAAAATGAAGAACAAATGAAGAACATGGAAATCAAGAAGGTAATAATATATACAAAGGCAAAATGAGGCCCCAAACGTGAAGGGAAAAACATGGGAAAACCTAAAGCACAAATACATGGGCTTGCCCTTATATAGGCAAACCCTAAGTGAGCTCTAGATCCAAAACAATCTGGACCCTACAATACTCATAAGGTATTTACAATAGTGTACATTTGCACATGTTAACCCCAAGGGTTAGCATTGCCCCCCTGCAAAACGGAAGGCGCTTTCTTCATCTGTTGGAACTGCTGTCACCAGTTTCGTTGAGCCTACCACAAGCTCCATGAAGTGCAAAAAAGAAGGAGCCGCTAACCCAAGATCAAGGAGAGGTCTCCCGCCCTCCCAAGGATCGTGACTCAAGGTGAAAGAAAGGGAAAATTGATCATGAACAGGTATGAAAGTATGAACGAGTACTGAACGAGTATGAATGAGTATGAAAGAGTCTGAATGAGTATGAACTGACTAAAACTGAACGAGCCCTCCATGCCTCTGAAACAGGAAAGGCCTCTGGACCAAAATCAAAAGAGGTCTCCTGCCCTCCCAAGAATCGTGACTCGGGATAAAGAAATGAAAAAACTGATCACAAGCATCATGAAAGGTCTGAATGAGTACTGCATAATTTGAATATGCTAAAAGGAGAACTGAAGACTGAATACCGAATATGCTGAGTATGCGGAAAGGAAAACGACTAAGAAAGGAAAAACAAGGGGATAATAAAAAATCAAAGGGCACGAAAGACGAGACTATCGGCAACTAAGGGCACTAAGTCTTCATCAGTTATCCCATCTGATTGCAAAGGGTAAAAAGCCTACGGCTTTACAAGGGATTGCAAGAGGTAAAATGTAGAGCTTTACAAAAGTGTACAAAGGTTTACAAAGGGGTGCCAAGGAAACGAAAACGGGAAAGCGAAAAAAGTAGCAGAAGGAAGAGAAAAGAAGGGTGCAAAAGTCTTTGCGAAAATTGGGGCAAAACTCATGGTAAAAATCATGATCAAAGGCGTGCAAAAACTATGGTCAAAGCGTGGCAAAAATCGGGGTCAAAACCATGGTCAACAGTGGGGTCAAAGTGCATGGTCAACCATGCGTGGTCAACGCATGCCAAAAATCATGTTGACCAGCATGGCGTGAGAAAGAGCATGTGCAGGGGCGTGAGCGTGCAAATTTTTTTTGTAAAGGGGGCAAAAATTGGGTGAAAATCGAGAAAAGGGCAGGGTGCGGGAAAAATGGCGTGGAGCGTGTCATGACAAAAATGCGGGCCGTGCGGCCCGTGCCTAACTTTTGCGTGAAAAACCTTGTGCCCGATATCGCGTGCAGGCCTTATAAAAACTTTTGTGGAGCGTGCAATCCTAGGCCGTGAAGATCAGGGCGGCCACATCATCACCGCCGAAGGAAACTTGCCCTAACAGAGGAGGCCGAAACCTAACAAGGGAGCAAGATCTCATCGTTAACCCAGCAGGTGCTTCTGTGATTGGATCCAAATTTTGCTTCGTTCATGCGAGCCCCGTATTTATCGGATGGGGCATGTTATAGCATGCCCATTTGGACACGTTATAGCCCATGGCTCGGGTGTGAGATGCCATGGGGATCCGAAGGCCATCTCCAGCCCATGGCCATGAGGCCCCCCATCAATGGCCCCTGCTACTGTATGGACATACATTGGACAAGTTATAGCCATGCTCTGCACGACAACATTGGACATGATTAAGCCTATTTTCCCCCCTCTTTCTCCCCTGCTTTGCACAATGCAGCGCCCTACTGTGTCTATATAACTCAGGTGGTGATCTTAGCCTGCACTAGCCGTTGCTTGGCGCTGGATGATTTTGTGGCAGATTCGGTGTGGCAGATTCGGTTGCTATTTGAAGATTTTGAGTGGCAGTAGCGTTATTTGCAGGTCTGAAGATGTATTCTTGAAGTTGCTTTTTTTCTTGTTCAAATCCTTACTAATATTTCTTGTTTTTCTTCAGATCATGCCTGCTTTTGTTTGAATGGCTGCATGCGGGAATGCTTGCTTACCTCTGGTCGCCAAAACTAGGAATGGCTATGGCTTGGCAGCCTTTCGGACCCCTGTCTTATTCGCAGCAAAAAACAAGGGATAAATCTGAAGTTATGGCAAAGGTATTGCTTGTTTCCGGTGGTCTGCTGCAAAAATATACAGCTATGGTGACTGCGCTTTTGACCAAACATCATGGCTCTCGTCCCTGTTGTTTTTAGAATCATTTATTTTATCCTTTCATCATCTCCTTTTCTGCCTCCTTTTTCTATGTATTTTGGAGTCTTTTACCTTCTGGAACTTGGAACATCATTTAGAAGTGTGGAAAGAGCTGCTGAAGAAGAGCGTTTGATCGTGGAGCCGCATACAAAGCTTGGAAATAAATGGTCTAAATGGCAGCCTAAGTTTGTATTTCTTCAATCTTCAAGTTTTAAATCCATTGCTGTGAAAAATGCATGGGTGAAGCTCTGTTACCTAGTTCTGCTTTGAAAAGCATAGATTCCAACAACTAAATCTGTCCATCTTTATCAGGGGCTATAATAACATGTCCACCCCTGGGCTATAACATGTCAATCGTAGGGACTATAATATGTCCGGCATAGTGCTATAACATGTCCAAAATGGTGCTATAACATGTCCACCCCTGGGCTATAACATGTCCATCCCTTGGGCTATAACATGTCCACCACAAGGGTATAATATGTCCACCATAGGGCTATAACATGTCAACCGTGAGGCTATAACATGTCCACCATAGTTTTTTTTATTTTAGCTTTCCTTTTTTTTGTTTTAATATGCACAACAAAATGTCCTAGATGGCATCCTGGGTGGCATCCTGGGTGGCACCCTAGATGGCACCCTAGGTGGCACCCTAGGTGGCACACTAGGCGGCATCATAGATGGCATCCTAGATGGCAACCTAGGTGGCATTCCTAGGTGGCATCCTAGGTGGCACCCTAGGTGGCACGCTAGGCGGTACCCTAGATGGCACCCTAGGTGGCACCCTAGGTGGCATCCTAGGTGGTCCTTCGCATGTTTTTTTTTATTTTAACTTTCTATTTTTAGTTTTAACGTGCAATACAACATGTCCTAGGTGGCATCCTAGGTGGCACCATAGGTGGCATCCTGGGTGGCACCCTAGATGGCACAT
>JAANSK020290701.1:0-10489 GCA_011763485.2 Isoetes engelmannii
CCTCCAAAAAAAATACCACTTCCTTAAAAAAAAGAACTACAACTCATTAAAAAAAACTACGTTGTTTCTTTAATAAACGACACCTCCACATAACCACGTGTAGATTTTTTTGAACAATGATATATGGTTTCTTTTCTTCTGTTGTTTTTAAGTGTAGACCCAGGCAATTGACCTTCAAGCCCCCGGGGGATGCACCTATCTTAAGGGGGATATGTCATGTGCGTGCATAGGTTTGGAAGAAACACCCCTGTATATGCCTTTTCTCATGAAAACCCCCTACCATACTTTCTTTTATTTTCTCAAAAGTTGCACCCCTCACGTACATATACATTGCATTCTTTTGCACTAACTACACCCTTTCCGTATAAAAGTTGTCGAAGAAGCAATAATAATATTCGTTCACATCCTTGAAAGACCCTTAGGTCTATGAGATACTACGCACATGGTGCTTCAAATGGGTCTTGCCATGGGCTTCCACCTATCGCTCCCAGCTTCCAATTGCTCATACAATAGAATTTGCTCGTCTTTGTATTTCAATGCCTTCAAACAGCCCCCCCAACTTAGTGGATTTCATCGAGTTTGAATCCATGATATTATACTTGTTTCACACTTGTTGGTAAGTAGGAGTGGAGGCATGTTGTTATTCCTTAGACCACGATATGTTTTTATTAAAGTATTTCCATGCCGTGCTCTAGGATTGTACCCTAGGGAAGCGATTGTGGATCGTTGAGGTTAGAGAACTCCACTTGTGCCACTCCTGGGGGACAGACTTTTCCTTCATCATAACGATGCAAAGAAGTGATGTAAGCACAATAGCTCTAAAGGACGATAAATGCATGTCAAGTATACTCCACTAAAACCCTTAAAAATTGGCTTATATTTCAGCATCAGTGTGTGCCCTTATTAAGTTCCGTATTGGGGAGGATCTGTTTTTGGTAGGTTGGGCCTAAGATTTAGGTTTGGTATGTATAGGGAGTCGTATTTTTGGAGGAGTTCGAGCTGCTTATTGGCGTTTAGATGTGAGTGAATAGCAGATGTGGTGGTCGGGCAGGAGACAGCCCCGCGATGTTGCTATGGTCCGAGAAAGGCAAGCGTGGTCAGGCACATGGGCGCGTCCTGATTCATGCCTTCTGGCGGCTGCATGCAGGTGAAGGAGCTCGCTCGACCAAACTATTGCTGCCATGGAGGGCGCAAACTGTTGCTCTGATTCTTTCCCTGCTCTGTGTTTCTACTAGAGGCAGGACCTCAGAAAAAAATTGCCTTAAACCCAGAAAAAAATTGGGGTTTGGAATTTGAATTTTGGAAGAGCCCACAGAAAGGAGTAGTTTCAGCCTGTGGTGAAGTCCCATGCCCACAAAACCTGTATGCCCTTCCTCAGATAAGTCTAACCTGTCACTTTGCAGCATGGTTGCCCTTTATAGCTGGGCCTTGCAAACTGATTGTGCCATCTGATTCTTTGCAAAATGGTCTTCCCATCTGATTATGCCCACTTCAAAGATGAAGCAATTGGATTGCTTGAAGATGAAGCTAGATCCAAGCAGTTGAAGCCAGACATGTTGCTAGGCGAGATTTGGATTTGGAGCTGCATTCCCTTACCATCTTACCCTCTGTTCCTATTGAATGGAAAACCCTTTCCTCCATTTTTTTTAATTAGGCAAAAGCTTTCTGGCCTGATCAACAAAGGAGATTGAGCTTGTATTTTTCTTTGGGTTAGGCAAAAGGTTTCTGGTCGGAACTTTGATACAAGCAATGCAATGCAAAAGGGCAGCATCGGGATTGGCTTGAATTTGTAAAAGAGAAGTCTGTCAATCATCTCCGCTTTGTGTTTTTGTTGCAGGTTTGTGAGTATGTGTGCATCTGAGCGTTTGCGTAGGGCCTAATGTGAGAGGGTTGATCGAAGCCATAGCTCGGGGCTTGGAGTCATTTTGTTTTCCCGGATGTGAGCTTTTGCTGTGAATATGGATCGCCCGAATATGTGCAATGTAATGGTTCTGTGCTGTTAATGAAATTTGGTTTTTCCAAGCATATGTTCAATCGACACCTTGGAAAGTGGCAGGCGTTTTTTTTGTCAAAAAGATGCTGGCCATGGACTTTGAAGATTCTATGGAATCTTCTGTGATATGAGGGCCAGTAGTCAATAATAAAAACAATCGCCATAAAAGCCTGAAAATAGAGAATATCTTCCTTCCTTCCTTCCTAAATTAATAAGAAGATATTTCATCATCATAAATTGCTTCAATAAAATATTGGTAATTTATTTGTCATTACTAGTTGAATCGCTAAATTTTTGTTCTAACATGTGTTTTTCTGGATTAACGATGTTTTTTGTTTATAACATATAACACACAAATTTCACCATAGGGTTCCACCATAGGCTGGTGCTACCTTTAGATGCGGAAGTTCTCTCCGGATACCCTTTGGGTTGATACTTATGCAATTCTTTCCTTCGGCACTTACCTCCTCTAATTATTTAATTCTAACTTCTTTGCTTCCAATGGTTCAAGTTGCTTCCACCTTTCCAAAATTAGTGTGACACATGCGAGTATGCCAGGTTCTCAGAGAAACACTTTCAACAACATTTATGCTGGGTATATGCTCACAATTAAATCCAAGCAGATTGCCCACTCTTTTGCCAATAAACTTTATTTCATAATTGAAAAATATCTTACATTCAAGCCTTTCAAAAAGCACCTTATATCCAAGATCTACTAACTGACAAACTGATATCAAGCTTCTTACTAAACCAGGTACACAAAGTACATCCTTAAGTTCTACTGCTCTACCATCTAAATCAAAGATTTCTAGAACTCTTGAGTCTTCAATTCTTTGCAAGCCTCCATTTCCAAGTTGCACATGCCCAGATCCTTCTTTTTTGCACTCCTTCAGCATACTCGGATCACAAGTCACGGTTTTTTCAGCTCCTGAAGCTATGATCATAAATTTGTTATCTTTTTTATGCAAGTCACTAGAAACAGACAAAATATTACCATGATTTACCTCAGCGTTCTCATCAGTCTCTTCTTCTTCACTTGTATTTGCTTCCACAACATTCATTTCTAGATTTCTTCCTCTAGAATTTGTTTTTGCATAACTGCTGCCCCTGTTGCCAAACTTTTCTTTTCCCTTGCTTCTTTCTGAGCTTCCTTTAGGACACGGGCAGTTAGCTGCCAAATGGCCCTTCCCATCACAGTTAAAGCACTTGATACTTTTTCCACTGTTAGGACATTCATTCTTGAAATGTCCATACTGATTACACCTGTAACATGGCCCTTTTTTATTTTTATCAAATGTTCCCCCTTTTTTAGATTTCCCTGCAAAAAGCACTTCAGCAGATTGCTCATCATTACGAAGTCTCCCTTTCTTCTGCTCAAACTCAGTCCTAATCATTTGGACTGCATGCTCCTTTGAATGAGCAACATTTCAGATTAGTGTGGCAAGTTGCTCATAATGCTCAACTGATCTCGCCAAGGCAAGCATTTGATATTGCTCATTCAAGATGATTCCTGCTCCTTCCAAATCTTCAATAATGGAATCAAACTTTTCCATATAATCAGTCAAACTATCCTTTTCAAACAGCTTCAATTTCCTGAGTTGTTTTTCCAAAACATCTATCTGAGAGGATGTTTTCAGTTCATATTGATTTACCATGTAATCCCACATTTCTTTGGGTTTCATACCTCTCAGTTTGAGTTTGATTGCAGTTCCAACCTTGCTTGTGATAATTGCTTGTGCTTCTATCACCTTCTCATTATCCACAAGACTTACAGCAACTCTACGAGTAGCATTTACTCCACTGCTTGCACTGGATTCTTCAATGCTTTCAACCTGTACACCTCTAACACCATCATCTTCAATCAAGTACCAAAGTTGTTCAAACTCTAGTACTTGCCTGATACCTTGCTTCCAGATCTGGAAGCCACTTTCCCCCTTAAACACTTCAATGGTAGACAGTAAGTTAGCTCCGAACCGTGTTGACATCTTGTATCCTGGCTGCTCTGATACTAATGAAGGAAATTGCTAATGAAATATTTAAGAGTTAGAACAACGAGAAATGCAGTGGTATGCACCTTTGATTTCAAATCCAATATATATAACTCAAATATTTTCACAGGCAACCAAATGCTACAGTAGCAATATCAAAGCTACAGTAACCTCGACCAACGCTACAGTGCACTACGAAAATTATTTCACCAATGGTTGAACTTTATTACCAAATCCCCGAGAGCACAAGCATTGATTCATGATCAGCTAACTTCGTTCCTGATCAGATAATAACTCAGAACCATTCTACATCAATTTAAAACATGCAGCCCGGCAACCAAGCTGGGCCAATCTCCCTCAATATTTATCCCATATTCATGGGAGCCAATTTTGTCCAATCGTTATTGGACCGTCTACCACACTTAATATTTTAGGCTCTTGTCACCTAAAATAGTCTCAACTAAAAATATCAACTACGAGCCTTTTTGTTCAACTAAGGCTCATAAATATCTTCTTGTATGACTTGTTTTTCATCAATTCTCCATCTTTCTCCATGGTCTACTAAGTAGCAACTTAGTAGCAACTTTGCATTGAATTCTTCCTTTTCTGCACTTGTTTCTTCCTGTTGAAATATTACATGATATTATTTCACACAGTGCCCAAAGTACGTATTTGTGGGCCATTTGTCCCATCCCTTAACTTTTTTAAGCAAACTTGTACATTTCGAGATGCTATTCTTTGTGTTGATCTCCAATTTTGCCTATCTTTCCTTTCTACATCTCTTATCTCTAACCCAGGATCGCCTTGACATAAACAAAAAAAATGCCACGCATCGTTTAACGTCACTAGCTCATCACCTAAGTATAATCTTCTTGAGGCATTATCCAACGAATTTATCAGTTTCTTTCCATTGTGTATAAAGTCTTGGTCATGGAGCTCGTACACGCTACCATCAGGCCTTATAGTGGCATTCAAAACCCATCCTTCCCAAGGTATCCCAAAATAGCCACCTGCACCTTTTAAAGAAGTGTAATCCTGCAACATGCATGCTCTCCTTTGTGCATCTCCATCAGAGCTATGCCCAACTAGAAGCCCTAAGATTGGCCTCAAGTGTAGATCCCAAAGTTTCAAAATCTCCTCCCATTGGCCTCTTACAAACATGCGGTCAAACGTATTACATGTAAGCTGGATGGCAAGCACAAGTTTTTGCAAGGAAACATGCAAAGGATTAATTATAAGCACACATGCATAATGTGCAATTACATTTGTTGTAAATGTTTGCACAATGTTCTCGTAACCACTATGCTCATTCCCAACAGTAACTACAAATCTAGCATCACAAGAGTGATCATCTAACTTTCCACAAAAGCCAACTGAACTGTCGTCTCTTGCCGCCCAATGTATAACCCCTTTTTATGACAGTTTCATCCTCTGCAACAGTGCACGGCACATGCCCGGGTGCTAGGCCTAGCTCCCTCATATATTTTGTGTATGTTTTTGCCAAGTGGATAAAGGTATCTTCCCTTATTCCAAATCTGTATACGAAACTCTCTCTTGTAGAATGCACTGTAGTTGATAAACTAGGACCAGCCAAATTTAAGGACAAATTTTTTTTTATTGTCTCAAAGTGCTCCTTTGTTGTTTTTTTGTATCGTTTTCCGCGTCCAAGCCTTAGGACATTCTGCAGAATATCAGTAAGAAAGTCCCATAATGCTTGTCTCCCATCGAATTTACCTACAGAATGTGCTTCTGTAATATCTCTACAGAATTTTCTCACATCCTTTCTATTTATGGATTCACTTAGACTGTCTGGTAAGGATCTTGATTTTACAGAAAGTGCCACGACCCTCATTTTTGTGAACTGTAATTCCATTCTCAGTTTCCTATTTTTCAATCTCGTTCCCCTTGCCAAGTTATGTAACTCTCTATTGGTCAAGTAATCAACTCTAATGCATGAATCTGTAGAGCGCAATCCTCTTATCTTTTTACCTAAGTAATATCTATAAACCCTCATCCGCAAGTCTCTTTCCTTTGGTATTGCTGCACATAATGAACATTGATAATTCATAAATTGCTCTCTATCCTGGCTAACCCTTGTACATGAAATATGCCTAAAAGTCCCATCAATAATAACTACTTTTCCGTTTCTCTCAAATCTGCCCTGTAATTTTGGTTCGCAGTACCACTTATTCCCAGCTCTCGCATCATCCAAGAATGGTCTAAGATCTCTGCTTTTAGATCCATATTTGTATCTCATTTGCCAATATCCCCAACACAATGAGCCCAACAATTTATCTCCTGGATGTTTAATAAATTTAAAGCCTATGATTATACTTATATAACCAACAACAAGAAGGCTAATAAGAGATTATGGACTTACGGGTCAGGTCGCTTAGATTTTCTTTATCCACTCCTGAACACGTTGCTGCAATGGGGGAAAATTCAATCCATTATCTCAGAACTTAGTCATTAGTACAATCAGCCAAGCCATTATCTACATTACTAGTGGATAGAACCCCAACTAACCTCGATTGATAAAGTTCAGCATGCTCCTTTGTCGTGGGTCTGCAGGATTTTTGGGTCGACCGCCTTTGTTATTCTTCTCATTCTTTTCCCTTGCTTCCACATTTTTAATATGCCTAAAGGACATGATATGTTGTTTCATGTTTACTACTATAGAGCCAGCACGAGGGAACAATACAAGGGATTTGCTGCACAGTTTGCAAACTATGCAAATGCTACCCAAAGTGTTGTACCCTGCTACGGAGTCTTCGTACAACTCAAATGATACTCCAGATTGCTCTACAAATGGAGCGACTTCAGATATTAAACATTGCTCGACTACTGCTTTATTTCTTGCAGCAATATCCTCTTGAGCCTCTTTTTCATCGATTGCAGGTAGCCCTTTATGGTTCTGATGGTATTTTTCTTCATGTGCCTTTGTCACACAATGTTTAGCTGCGAAATTGTACCAGGAATCTTCGCGACCACTCTTACCATATTGCAAGTTGCACTCAATACACCATATGGAAAATACTGCCTTCCCATTGACATCCAAAGACATAATTTCAAAGCGATCTAATCGACCCGTATCTCTCATTTTTTTGGTGTAGTACTTGAGGTCTTTCTTCCATTTATTTACCTCAGCTCTAGTAGCAAGCTTTGACTGCAACCTGCCCTCAACAAGTGTTGAACCTTCTTTAATGCCCTCGGGTGCATTTTTAATGACTTCTACCACATCAACATTAAGATTGGCCTCTTCTTCCAACTCTTCAATGATAACTCGTGGCCTTTTAACGGGCTGACTATAATTTCCTTCACCACCTTGATTGCTCCCTCCATCTACTAACTTCAAGATAACTTCATTGCCAATGACTTTATACTTATCTTCTTGCTTTTGTGACAATGGCAGTTTTCTCTCTGCAAGAAAAACAAAGCTATGGCCCTTGATTCCCTCCAACTCATCATTTGCTATTTCATCTCGTAGATTTGAATAAGACGTTCCATCCTTTGCCCTAACAAACCCAATCTCTATAGGGTTTCCTGTGCCATTATCAAGAAGAATGAAAATTGCCCGATGCTCTATTTCCATGTTAGCTGCATATGAAGTGTTCAACTTAGAATCGAAAACTTAAATCAAAACAACCTAGCCTTGTGAACAACAAGAAGTAGAATTATTCGCATGCTTAGGTGGAGAACGTAACAATAGTGTAAAGACAGTTTGAATACTTTGGACATTGCCATAACAATTTGGAAAGTTTGGATTCCTGCCTAAATATCCTGCCTATCCAACTCAATAGTCTCATGCTTGCATTCAAAAGTCTAAATATGTAAATGCTTGTTAAAATGTAACTCTAAATAGTAGTATTTGCGTTTTCACCCGTCTATGGTGAAAGGCATGGATGAGTTCACTCTGAAAAAGGCCTTAGCTCAGGTAGAAAAAGGAGACTATAACTGATATGCATGGTAATTAGGAGGGAATGTAAGTGGACATACACAAGCTTTTATGAGATAAATTCAATTCAGTAACATTTGATGCCCATTACAGTGCTAGTGCTGTTGATGCTCACACTTCTGCCACATTATGGGCCAAGCTTGTCCTCCTTCTTTTCAGTCACAATTGGTCTTGCTGATGCATATGCAGTGTTATCGGAGCGAGCACAACAAAGAAAGCAATAGGCAATATGGCACCAAAGATACCGAAAGCATTGTGTATGCTCCTCTAAATCCTGCAATAAGAAATTTATTTCGATCTCCACCAGCCACCAAGAAGTCGTCATTGTCTGCAGTAAGTAAGAAGAGGGGAGTGGTCCTGGAGTTGCTATTTTGCTATGAGATCTCATGCAAAAATTGGAAGGGGATACTGTAAAACAGATGAAATGTGATGATATTCTATCAGATGATGAGGAATTAAGAATTTACAAGCTCTATGTTTAAGTCTAGGCTAGATTGTATTAAGCCACCTTCCAGGAGATTTCCCATACAGGAGGATGCTAAAGTGGACGCGTATGGCAAAGAAAAATAACCCATTAAGTATCAGTGTCAAGCTTGGAGCATTGATTTCATTACAAAGTACAAGATCATTATAGATCTTCACATCCTGGCCAAATGAGAATTATTATAACCTGCCATTCAACTAATACAATTTATGGGCCTGCCAATACAGCTTCAGTCCAAAGAATGACGGTTGGGGGTGCGTAGGCAGAGACTACTTATTACATGTTAAAGACTTGTATGCCGAATGCTATAATGATCTTAGTATGGACACAAGAACACTCCACATCATGAAATACATGAGCAAAGCATGAAACGATGACCCACAAGCCTAGAAATTCACAACAATTAATAGACAACAAAGCAATGAAAAGCTTAAGATAAAGCCCACCTGAGTGTAAGCTCTTTGCAAATCCTCGTCGTCGAATGCTCTACAGCTGCACCAAGCTGCAAAACATGCATAGAAAAATAGGCCATTAAGTATCATTGTCAAGCATGGAGCGCTGATTTCGTTACAGAGTACAAGATCATTATAAATCTTTACATCCTCGCCAAATGAAAATGATTATAGTGCCCCCACTCAACAAATTCGGTTTATGGGCCTGCCAATTCAACTTCAGTACATAGAATGATGGTTGGTGGTGCGTAAAAGGGAAACTAATAACTACACGCTCATAATTTTTATTTCTAATAATGTTATAATCATTATGATCTCAGTATACACACAAGAACACTCTACATCAGCAAGTACATCAACAAAGCATGAAACAATGACCCACAAACCTAGAAGATTCACAATAATTAATAAGCTTAAGATAAAGCCCACCTGAGTGCAAATCCTCTTTTTCAGATGCTCTACAGCTGCACCGAGCTGCAAAAACATGCACAGAATTAAAATATCTAGTTGTTAATATATTGAAGGAAAAAGTGAAAGAAAACTAAGAAATTATACCTGAAAAGCACAATGCAGTAGAGATTAAGACCCAAACCGGCCAGATCGACAATCCTTCTGGTAAGTGTACAATTTTTTTCATTTCGCATCCGTTGAAGGAAAATAGATGAAAAAAAAATACTCAAAGAAGCTTGTTATTACTTGTTAGTATTTGTAAGGGTCCAAGTCCACCGGATCAACGAACCCCTCTCGTATGTACGAAGGCGGAGCTCTCCCGCCAACTTCCCCTTACGACTATATACGGTATCAACTCCAATAGTCCGTATTTTTGGTAAGTGTATACATACGGAACAACACAAAAATAAACCCCTAAAGGTCACGCACCTGCTTTGTACGGGGTACATTATGTGAACCCCCCTTGCGTGTGCTATCTTTATTACACTCAACTTGGGTCGACGCCCAATTTACCCTTTCTTTCATCAAAATGTTTTGTTTCAGCCCTCCTATGAAATTGGACTATCGCCCAATTTCATTGCGTATAAGTTCTTCGAAGTGTCTTCATATAGGTTTTGCTTGAACGTTGCAGGAAGTCGCTAGAGGGGGATGTTCTAGTAATACTTAATGAGCTTCAACGAGAGGAGTCCATTAAGATTGCCGAGGAAAACAACATTTGTACATTTAGGAGTAAGTTTTACTTGTTTTTCCGAACGGTTCTATGATTTTACAACTGGTAGTTTGGAGTGCTTCATAACATCCTCCCGTTCCCTGAAACAGAAGCGGTGTCTCATGGAATGTATAGAGTACCTCTTGGAATTTGGGAGGAGGGGGGTACATCCGACGAAGAAATGCTATCATGGTTGAAAACGAACAAAGTGCGAATCCCCGGGGGATTCACCTTTATACAATAATGATATGCCATCTGCGTTACTAGGGTAGCAAGAAAACCCTTAGTATACGGTGCAGAAAATATAGAAAAATACCCATTTCAAAAATGTACAGGCTTAAAAGGCTGGAAAATGTGATAAAAACCCACCCCTTTCCATATATTTTCGTACGAAAACACTCCAAAATAACCCATTCATTATAACTCAGATGGTTCATACGGCATTTCAAGGTGAACCC
>JAANSK020290712.1:0-20051 GCA_011763485.2 Isoetes engelmannii
TTGCTCCAATGCTTGAACATGCTTTCAAAACGCTCAAAAATGTTATCTCATTTGGCTGCATGCCTTCAGTCTGCAGCCTTTTAAAACCTTCCAAGGCTAAAAGCTCTTGCCTATGTTGCACATGTGCTACAATTACGGCACTCCAGGTCACAATGGTTGGCTTTAAACCTTCCTTCTACATTTGCTCAAAACAATCTATCACTAAAAGTGGTATTGACAAGTTACAAAATGTTCCAGACCTAGTAGACATGAATTGCTTTGGGATGACTTTGTCTTGGTAAAGCTTGTCTTGCTCTAGTGCTGCCAGGGTCACACATTTTGTCAAGACAGTCGTGAAAGTCATCCCATCTGGCCTCACCCCTTCCAGTTGCATCCTTTTGAAACATTCCATTGCAAGAACTATTTCTCCATAGTTTTTCAACCAAACATAGAAAGGTAAAGGCAAATGCTGATGAGAACGGTGGTACACTTGTTCCTGACCATAAAAGACTTGCAACAACAACAACAACTTATACGAAGAGGATTTTGAAGTAGAAAAGCGAAATAAAGTGAAACAGCGTAAGCTTTAGTGGCTAAGTTTAGCCAAATGGCTAAATTTTAGCCTTTTAGAGAAAAATCTTGGCTAAAGTAACATGGAGGAACCATTTTTGAAAAAGGAAAAATTAGCCAAACATTTTTTGTAAAGGTTTGGATCCATTATCATTTTAGCCAAGCATCCGAAACTATGATGACAAAAATGTGACAAGTTTAGCCAAACACAAGAAACTAGAAATTCCAAAACTTGCAAAATTTAGCCAAGCCATAGAAAGTTTTAAGCCTAGGATTAACCTAGAATAGTTAAACTAGTTTTACCATTTAAGGGACATGACCAATTTTAAAGTTGACTCTGCTTGAAAACATAATCTAGAGTATGGGAAAATTTATTTGGCTAATATTTGGATCTTTATTATCGTAAAAAATAGCCAAGTGTTCGAAAGTATGATAAAAAAAATATGAAATATTTAGCCAAACACAAGAAATTAGAATTTTAAAATCTTCAAACTTTAGCCAAGCCTTAGAAAGTTTTAGGCCTAGGATTAACCTAGATTAGCCAAACTAATTTTACCATTTAAGAGACATGACCACATTAAAGTTTACTCAGAAGTGAAATGCTTTACAAACTGAATCACAATCATCTTCATTTAGCTTAATCAATAAAAGAAGGACGGATAAAATGATAAATAGGACTGATAAACACCTCTTACAAATAAAATAAAGGCTAAGAAAGAGTGCGATCACCTGTTAAACTGCTACAAATCGTCATTGCCAAGCATGTAGAGTCCTCTGTAGCTACTTGCCAAGAAGCCTCTTCTGTTATAAGCTTTTCTTTCTCACTCTTTGTTATGGATTCCAATATCCTCCTTCCTATTGGAATCAATAGCAAAAAGTGGGAAAGGTAGCTTGCCATCTCCATTGCCTCAACAAAAAACGGTTTTGTCCTCAACTCTGGATTCCGATGATCTGGCGCCGCCGTGCGTGAAGAGAAAACCCATTCAACATTAGAAAAGGAAAACCCTAAATGTTTAGGAATGGAGCGATGATCTCCTCCATAGCCAAAATCACTAAAGGATTTCAAGAATTTTGAAACTCCTCTTGACAAAGCCTCCTCCCCCCCCCCTCCCCCCCCCCTCCCCCACACAATGGAAGAACGTCAAGGTCATGGAAAATCCAGAGCTGACAGCAACCCGACTTAAATATTCTCCTGCTGTCTGGCTTCCGCAATAACAAAGTAGGGCACAAGTGTTCATCTATGCAAGCTGAAGATATGTCTCACATCTTGTTTTGTCCCACACAACTAACAAAGCTGTTCTACCTTATGGTGAGGCAAATAATGACACTTACATGGATCTTGCATGCTTAAATTCATGGTTCCACTTTAGCATGGATTGCAATATGGTTCCCTCATCAAACACTGAATGAAGATAAAGCATCAAGAGAACAACAAAGCACACCTTCTTTGCTTCTTGTGAGGATAGAAAGCAAGCCAAAATGCTCATGCAGACTGCACCCCACATCATCATAAGGTAGCCTGATATGTGCAATAGGTAAGCTTAGCCTGATATGAAACATTCCAGGCAGACTACATTGCAATGTCGTATAGGAATTTAGTGCTCAGTCGTTAAGAGACGGGAGCAAAGACACAAAATAACATCAACTTCTATGAGAAGGAGAAAGAACACTTTCGAGAAAGAACTTACCTTTGTTTACATGGTCATCGCATAGAGATGGCAAGACTGAGATGCACAACAATGCTAAGGGACCATTGTTTTCAGCACCAGTTCCCGCCTCAGCTATCACAATGAAGTGGCCAACTCTTCAAAGTGATTGCACTGAATTTTCAAACAGACAGGTGAAAGTACTGATGTTTTTATTCTTATGAACAATGCACAACAACAACTTGACTCCGTCATAATATGTGAATTTAGCCAGATCTCTGCAAAACATTGCTTACCCCATGAATGTATTAGAATTAAATGAAGTTGTAGAGCAGGATATGGCATTCAATGTTTTCTGCATTAATGGCTCAACACGGTTGTAAAAATGAATTTTAAAGGCTTCATACGCACTTCCCTCTGCATTTGGGGCACGAGTGTTCATCCATACCGCTGAAGGTTTGTCTCACATCTTGTTTTGTCCCACAGAACTAAGGAATTTGTTCTACCTTATGGTGAGGCAAATAATCACTTACATGGATGTTGCATGCTTGAATTCATGGTTTTACTATAGCAGGGATTGCAATACGGTTCCCAGATCAAACAATGATGAAGATAAAGCATCAAGAGAACAGTAAAGCACACCTTCTTTGCTTCTTGTGAGGATAGAAAGGAAGCCAAAATGCTCTTGCAGATTGCGCTCAACAGCATCATAAGGTAGTCTGCAATGTGCAATAGGTAAGCTTATTTGTTTTGAAACATTCCGGGCAGACTACATTGCAATGCCGTCTAGAAATTTAATGCTCAGCCATTAAGAGACGGGAGCAAAGACACATAATAACATCAACTTCTATGAAAAGGGAAAAGAACATTTTTGAGAAAGAACTTACCTTTTGTTTATATGGTCGTCACACAGTGATGGCAAGACTGAGATGCACAACAATGCAAATATGTAGAAGAATCAAGTAGGAATTGGCTATGCTAGCCATAACGTTTGTTCTTGCCATGTGAAAGGCATTGATACATATTGTTCATTGATCCTAGCTTGGACGAAATGGTAGGGAACACTGTAGCCGACACCCTCAACCTAAAAGCAAGAGCCAAGAATACCTAAAATGCTGCCACAGAAAAAACTTGATGTGTCGGATCTCCTTACCAGTTCGAGCTAGAATGATGGAATTGTAACTCTAAATTCCTCTGGTGTTGGGATAACTTGCAAGGAACCCTATGAATACGCTGGAATTTCCATATTTTTTGTTCACCGTTGATGACATCCCAGGACACCAATGCCCTCCACATGCACAAGTTTCTTATATGGCGGCAAAGTGGACACTCTGAAGTGTCCACTCTCGTTTGTGCAAAGGTTCGAATAAAATTTAATTATAAAATGTATTCATAGCTAATGTTTAACTAACGTAATTTACTCTCCTTAATATCTACCTATAGAGGTTATCCCCCTATACATAAGGCATTTCATATAAATCCTTGTTGAGCTTGTGCCGCTCTTTCAAGGACGAGCATCCTAAAGATTGGATTTGACTATTTCTTTTACTTCTTTGTTTGAATTTGAAGTTATTTATCATATCTTGTATCAGATTGGATGTGGGAAAACTTGATGGATGATCTGGCATATATTTTTCGTTTATGATCATAAACAACAGATTATAAACAAAAAATAAATGTCAGACAATCCATCGGACCATCCATTGAAACATGTGCGATCATAAACGAAAAATACATGTCAGACCATCCATCGAAACAAATTGAAACACCATACCTCTTCCATGTCTCCTTCGTAGGCCTCAATCTCTGTACCACGACTTTAAATTCAGCTTGGACATACTTACACTTCAAATCATTTGACCTCGAGGATTGGTATCCTACTCCAACTTTAACACAAGCCTTTGAGTAATCCTTTGAAGAGCTTGCTATGTGCAAGATTGTACGTGATCCTACAACCATAAAGGTATTGAGCCTGGGATTTGAACCCAAGTTAAATCCCAGACACAAGCTTTAAAACTAATGCAATACTTCACAACTTAAGCAATACCCCTTCAATACAAACTCCAACAAAGGCAAGACTCCAAGCGATTCTCTGCGGCACAAATACTTCTATCTAAAAAAGCCAAGCAACCAGCATATAATACACTGCCACAGATGCCATACACAAACCAGGCTCTATACCATCAACACAATCAAAAGTTACTTGTCCAAGTCTTCAACAAGAATCAATGACAGGGTTTGACATGAGACCTGACTTCATACAGGTGTAGAGAATTGCAGCTAATACTCCTACTGGAATCCAACACAGATGTTGCAAGGCTTGCAACCGAATCCAACATACAACGCCCAACACTGCAGACCGCTTCCAATCCTGTACAGTCAACCCGGGTAGTCCACCCAACACCCAATCACTGCTGTACCTATACAGAATCTCAATTCCGGCCAACATAACTCCAAATAAATCTTATCTGCACCATCCTCTGTCAACTTCAATCTGTCCTTATTTTTTATCGCTTTCACCTGTATGTATCTGTTCAGATGGACTTCCCTTTTGTTTGTTTTCAATAACCGACATTAATGTACACAAGTTGTAAAACACCACACAACACACAATGTGGACTATCCCCTTTTTTTTTTCAGGGCAATACATGGCAAAATACACAAACTCACCAATATATGGCATGACAATCTTACACTTCCCCTTCATGCCATATCTCTCTGTTAGCAATCCAAAGTATTTCCTTGAGAAAATAAGCTTACGTTCTGTAACTGCCTTTGTGAACAAGTCCGCTGCTTGGTAAGTGGTTTCCACATATTGCATAATTAGCTTATCTTTCGTAATAAGATCCCTTATGAAATGAATGTGCAATTCTATATACTTGGTCCTTTCATGGTGCACAGGGTTTTTTGCTATAGCAATACAACTCAAGCTATCTGTCAAAAGAACAGTGGGTCTAGACTGACAAAACCCTAACTCAGTTAATAGCCTTCTTTCCCATATGATTTCTATACCCGCTAGAGAGGCTGCATATTCTGCTTCGGCAGATGACATGGCAACTGATGACTGTTTTTTCCTCCACGATATTATGCCTCCTGCAGGAATCAAAGCATAACCAGACGTCGATTGTCTAGCATCCAGGTCTCCTGCCCAGTCATATATGCAAATAAAATCAAATTGTCAGAATTAAAAGTAATTTCATGATTTTTGATGCCCTTTAAATATCTCAAGATTCTTTTGGCTGCTACCCAATGTCCCTTGCCTGGATCATTGTTATATCTACTCAATAGGTTTACACCATAAGCAAAATCCGGACGTGTACTGTACGTAAACAACCTATGAGCTCCCTGTATGGTATGTGTTCCATTCTGTCCTTTCAAGCTCAAAAAATGGACATAGATCCGCTGAAATTTTATAGCATGCTACAAGAGGCATGTTCACTGATTTTGCATTTTCCAAGCCAAACCTCTTTATCATATTTTCAATATTCCCTGTTTGACTGAGCTTAAGTGTCCCCTTTTCTTTATCCTGATTCATCTCAATACCCAAGAACTCCTTCAATTCTCCAAGATCCGTCGTCTTAAATATTCTTTTCAAAATTTCCTTGCATTTATTTGGATACTTCACACTATTCGCTGCCATTGTGCAGTCATCTATATATAAACTTGAGCTTTAAGCAATTATGCAGAAATCATCACCATCTTTGAGCATATATAAATTCCCATCAGTTTTAAGTTTTTCAAACCCTTGTTCTCTTAGATATTTATCCATGCATTTATACCACTCTCTAGGCATCTGTCTCAGCCCACAAATAACACGTCTTAATCTCCAAACCATATTAGCTCCTTTCTCAAATCATGGAGCGTATTTCTTCCTGCAAACTAGCATTTAAAAAAACAATTTTCACATCCATATGATGTACATCAAGTTTGAGCGTGTTTGCTATGGCTAGAATAAGTCTTATACTGTAAGGGGCCCATAGGAGACAGCTTGAGTATTCGAACCTTGAATGTGCCTGTGGAGCATTCTCGAGACCGGTATAAATGGGTAGATGCGACTACTCATACACACTAGACAATTTTGCCCCGTTGGTTAAGGGAATATCGGTTAGAAACTTTACAATTGGTATCAGAGCAGGTCGAGTTCGAGTCTGCATTGGTGCCTATATGCATGGGCAATTTGCACAGTAATCATTGTGACATGGTATGACATAGACATGATATTGCCTTGGATGCTCGAGGACGAGCATATACTTAGTGAGAGAGACTGTAACGGGCTCATGGGAGACAGCTCAAGTATTCAAACCTTGAATGTGCCTGTGGGGGTTCCCGAGACACCGGCATAAATGGGTAGAAGCGACTACTCATAAACGTCTAGACGGTTTTGCCCAGTTGGTTAAGGATACGTCGGTTAGGAACCTTACATATGCTAGTAAGCTTGACTATTGGAGATTTTGTTTCTTCATAATCAATGCCTTTCTTTTGCGAGAAGCATTGAGCAAGTAATCTATCTTTGTACCTTTTTGACCCATCATCATTTATTTTAATTTTATAAACCCACTTATTTCCAACCAAATTCTTTCCTGATAGGCACTTTACCAATTCATATGTACCGTTTTCTTTAAAGGACTCCGTCTCTTCTTGAATTGCCTTTAACCATTCAGATGCCTTTTCTGAGTCAACAGCTGCTTCGAAGGATGTGGGAACATCAGGTTCAAACACGGCTATCAAAGACGAAAATTTTACGGGTGGTTTCCCAATTCTTCTAGTTTTTCCGGTGCCATATCTACCATACATTTCTGTATTATAATCTACACCTGTGTCTTTGAGTTTTTCTACCTCTGTTTTCCTTTTCCATAGCTTCGCTTCTGCTACTGGTATAGATGGTGCTGATATTGCTCCATCCATATCTCCAGGCTCCTCATCACTTGCTCGGTGCATGTCATTTTCATCTACTTCATCAGAGTCAAAGTCAGTAGCCAAGTTGTCTTTATCAACATAAGCAAAGAGTTTTTCTACCTCCCCTGTCCTTTTTGAAATTTCTATTTCATATCTATCTTCGTAAAACTTGTTTTCATCAAACACAGCATCCCTACTAGTTACTATTTCCTTTGTTTTAGGTATGAACAGTCTATAACCCTTTGATTCTTCATCATACTCGACTAAGACCCTATTTCTGCTCTTTCATAACTTAAGCCTTATTTCCTCAGGACATGAACATAAGTCGAGCAACCATAAGCCTTAAAATCATCATATGAGTGAGTTTAGAACCTGACCATATTTCCTCTGGAATACCTCCGTCCAAGCTGCTTGATGGCAATCTGTTCTCTAGGAAAAAAGCTGTTTTGACCGCTTCTTCCTAAAGATAATTTGGGAAACCTGCAAACTTTATCATAGACCTTATAGCATCAAAAACTGTTGTATTTTTCCGTTCTGCAACACCATTTTGTTGTGGAGTATATCTATGTAAGCTGCCTTTTTATTCCACGCTGAAGACAAAAATATTTAAACTTTCTTGAAGGATCTTCCTCACCTCTATCTGACCTAATGCATTTTAGTTTACGTTCTGTTTCCCTTTCCATTTCATTAACATACATCTTAAATGTATCAAGAGCTTTAACTTTTGTTGACAATAAGTAACATTTTCCCCGTCTACTAAAATCATCAATAGAAGATATAAAATACCTTTTGCCCGTTCTTCCTTACACATTCAATGGACCACAACGATCTGTATGTACTAGATCAAGAGGACCCGTGACTCTATTTTCGATCTGCTAAAGGCCAATCTGGTTAGCTTTCTTAACATATAGTTTGGACAGACAAATTTTCCTGGTTGTGTCATCTTCCCTATGGATATAGCCTTTTTAATCATGTATCTAATATTGTTTAGGAGAGGGTCACCAATAGTGGACCATGGCCCAATAGTGGATCATGGTAAAACGAATCAATTTTGCCAATAGTGGCTCAACACGATTTTTTATCTTAATCTCAACCATTGAATTAAGTGGGTAAAAAAAATGGGTTCAATCTAAATCATCCAATGTTGATCCACATTAGGGTATTTGAATGATCCATGATATTTTTAGATAGGCCCATTTCATGTGAAGATTTCGTGAGCTATATTTACCCGATTTTTTTGAAGAAACGTATATATGGAATACCTCATATCAAGAGCTTTTATGCATTTTAATGAAAAAAATATTTTATTTTTCAATATTTTCTTGTTCGTAATTCTTAAGTGGTCCACTGTTGGTACACCCCATATGGGTATGACCAAGTCTATTGTGCCATGTGGAGGACTTAGTAACTGTCAACGCATTCACACTTTCCAATACTTTATCCGAGAGCTTAAACCGATTTCCAACGCGTTTTGCAAGAAACTTCAATTCACCATCAAGCAAAACCTTACAGACTTTCTTGTTAAACCTTAATTCATGTCCCAAATCAACTGATTGGCAGACAGAAATCAAATTTTTATCAGACCTGGAACACAGAACATTACCGATGTCAACACTATTTCCATGCAGATCAAAGAACTGCAACATCCCTTTGCCTGTGACCTGCAAGTCTCCATTTCCCAACTGTACATGGCTCAAGTATAGACTGCGACAAATATTAGTCAGAAGCTAAGTAGAATTAACTACCGATCGTTCAACACCGCTATCTATTATAAATTCATCAGCCACGTGATTAGAAAAACACTCATTGATCTCACAAAATAATTTCACGGCTTAATTATTCGGCTTGATTATTCTGCTGCTTCCCAAAATTCTCTATATTCAGTTCTTGAGCTATATCAACATTCCTCTTCTCCTTCTTCCATGTCCCCATTGTTTAGCTCTTTTAGAACTTGAACATCAACATCTAATGAATAATGAAGGTATGTCGCAACCCTATGCAATTATAATGCAATTATAACATGTATGCCTTACAGTTTTGGACAATTAATTTTCTTATGTCCAAATTCCTGACAATAATGACATACTCCATATCTAGATGCCATTGGCTCTGATACCATTGTTAGAAACAAGAGGTATTGAGCCTGGGATTTGAACCCAACTTAAATCCCAGACAAGCTCCTACAACTAATGCAATACTTCACAACTTAAGCAATACTCCTTCAATACAAACTCCAACAAAAACAAGACTCCAAGCGATTCGCTGCAGCACAAATACTTCTATTTAAAAAAGCCAGAGCAACCAGCATATAATACACTGCCATGCCATACACAAACTAGGCTCTATACCATCAACACAATCAAAACTTGTCCAAGTCTTCAGGAAGAATCACCAATCAGCCAATACATCCGTTGCCAATCCATCATCAACCAGCTACAACCAATCAGTTCAAGCAGGCTTAGGCATTGAGATCTGACTTCAGTCAGGTGTAGAGAATTGCAGCCGATACTCCTACTAGAATCCAACACAGATGCTGCAAGGCTTGCAGCCGAATCCAGCATACAACGCCCAACACTGCAGACCGCTTCCAGTCCTGTACAATCAACCTGGGCAGTCCACCCAACACCTAATCGTTCCTGTGCCTATTCGGAATCTCAATTCCGGCCAACACAACTCCAAATAAATCTTGTTTGCACCATCCTCTGTCAGCTTCAATCTGTCTTCTTATCTTCTGTCGCTTTCACCTGTATGTATCTGTTCAGATCGACTCCCCTTTTGTTTGTTTTCAAATGACATTAATGTACATGTGTTTCTTTTCTTTATTATAGAGCAATACAAGACACACAATGTGGACTATCCCCTTTTTTTTCAAGGCAATATATGGCAAAATACATAAACTCACCAATATATGGCATGACAATCTTACAATATTCAGCTTGGACATACTTACACTTCAAATCATTTGAGCTCAAAAACTGGTATCCTACTTCAACTTTAACAACAGCCTTCCAGTAATCCTTTGAAGAGCTTGTTATGAGCAAAATTGTACGTGATCCAACAACCATAAAATAACCTGCGTTGTGCTTCATTGCGGCATTCCTATAAGAATGCCTAAAAAAGTTTGCCATATCTGATCAAAAACCCTCAACAACATCCTCTTTTCTCTTCTTACGTGAAATGTTGTTATCATAGACGGACGATAAAGAGTTGTTATTATAGACGGATGATAAAGAGAAGTCATCTGTAAGAAAAAATACTAGAAAAAATGAAATGTACACATAAAAAACTGTAATTGGAAGACAATCATACATGAGAATGAAACAGTAAAGAAGAAAGAAGATAAGTCACCTGCATCTTCGATAGAAGCAGTACCACCAAAAGCTAATGATTTTTGTCAGAGTTCTTGTATAACAAGTCTAACTATCCTAAAGATTTGATTATAAATAGAAATATGTGCTTTTTCACACTTTGGAACACCAATTCCTTTCCAGCCAACAATGTTTGTACGGATTCTATCCGCTCCTCCAGTCCACGGTTGCTTACACACTTGCAATGAACTCGGGCTTGTCCAAAAGCACTTGCTTCATGAACATTCAGGACATGAACCCACTTAGCTCCCTTCCCAATCCTAAAGTCCCATTAGATTCCCTTCCCCATTCTAAAAAAGTTACATAATTATATATGAATGCAAGAGGCATGAATAATCCATGAATAATAAATCATATGTAAAAGGCATGAATAATCACAAAGGAAGGCTCTGTGCACAGCAAAACAGAACGTCTCCAAGACTGGTTTCCATCATTCTAGGCAGTTTATGTCAATTTCGTGAAATTATTGATGATGTGCGGAGATACTCTCTTATGATTGATCGTTTAGTCTACCCATCTCCACAAAGTGCTATTGAGCTAGGGCTGGCAGACGATATTATTAAGAATGATTTCAAGCTTCATCAGAATAGTCTTATATAGTAGCTCACAAAGACGACAAGCGCAGTCTTATTAACATTTTAAACTTAAAGTCTTTGCTTGGTAATATCCCCAAAGATTTTCTTTATCATGCGGTAGTGCAATCTAAAATACCATGTATTGACAGGAAGGATCTATCCCTGAAGAAAGAACATGTGGGAAGTGGTAGCTATGGGGATGTCATTAAAACTACACTCTGGCATTATTTCCCTATAGCCTTGAAATGTTTGGCTCCTGAAGGTTTCTCCTTTCATCAGGGAATTTCATGTCGATAGAAAATTGATTGCCATTGATTCTGGTTCCTCTCATATAATGCTGACAATAGGCCAATCCAACTTGAGAGGAAAAGGGAAAGGAAAAGGGAATACAAAAATTGTACTGAAAAATATGTAGTTTTGGAGTTAATGGAGACAAATCTTGCAAACCCCTTAAGAACGGAGAAATTGAGCACTCTTACCTTGAATTGTAGTCTGTTCATGATTCAGAAGTATCTTGTACATAATTCACGCCATATCATTATTATATTTCTTCAGAACAATGCCCACATATAGTAACCGGACATTTGAGAAAGACAACCCATTACTAATACCCAAACTGTGATGTGCAAACAGACAAACCCATTCAGACCAAAACCATGATATTTATGCAAACATAGGAAACATTACAGGAGCGACAACCATTTGCTGTTACCTGGAGCAGACGACGATGCCAATAGCTCGTCATTGTAGCTACTTCCGAAGTTGAGAGGAATGGAGATGTGGGAAAAAGAATTGGCAAAAAATCCTCTATAATTTTTTGCAAAACTAACAGAGGCAGCGGTTATTTCACGTTCTTTTTTAGGCTAACAAATCTCCCATTAGAAAATTTGAGGTTGACGCGTTATCTGCCAACCATCCATGCTCTGTAACACACTATCCCATTGGCCCTGCAAGAAATTCCAGCGAAAGAGATGTTGCCATGCTTCTTGTTCTTCAGCAGGGTCCTGAACACCAAGAACTCCTGGGTTCAGCAGGTGCAAGAGTCTTTCCTTCTATGGTTGCTATACACCCTTGGGTTTCTCCGTCTGACTAGTCATCATTGGAGTCATCATCTTACTACAAATGCTTTGGTCTATTTCCTTTTGATTATTCCAGTGTTTCTTATTGTCCTTCAAAAGATTTGCAAGTTTCTTTTCCTCCTTTTCTAGTCTTCTTCCTCTTTTATTTTTTCTCTACAATTCTTGGCAATTTATCGCAATTCCAGCATTTAACCGTCCTCACTTCTGATTCTTCCTCTTGCCGCAACTAGAGCCCACTTAATTCTTGCTAGAGGTGCTAGACCATCACCAGTCATCATATGATTGAGGGCCTCAAATTGAGAGGCCAGAGACTGCAGTTGCTCACGTGCTTGGCTAGGTCTTCTGCTGGGCTCATTTTGGCTGCAAAACAATTATTCCATGGATGCATCTTTTTAGATGTATGGCACTCCCAACTGTGGCTTTCAGCCTTACAAGGGGATTTCAGTATTTTTCAAGCCAAAGGTTACAACGGTCTTGGTCAGATTCTCTTCTATTGTGCTTTTGTTAATTTCTTTCCCTCTTTGCTTCCTCAGAATCACATCCCACATTACACAGACACATGCATCAGAACCAATAGATTAGGTTCGTATATTCTAACTTTCCGAGGTTCTTGAGTCCACTCTGCAGGTTTGACATATTGCTTCTCCCTCAGGCAAAATCTTCAAGACTTAGAAACACTATCCTGGATCAACTTCACATCTTGCCTTCTCACAATTTGGAGAACTACAAGAATTAACAATACACCTGAAGATTGTACAGGACTCGCTTGTATTTATAGTTGTAGCTAACTGAACAGCTAAATGCAAGTACAATTGACTAACTTCCCTACGATGTATGCAGATCCATTCCCTGTCAAGCTGGCTATTCAGCTTTTTAGATGCAGTATGTGACTGGGAGAGTATCAAGATCCCTTCTCTTGCTCTGAATTCTGAACTGCATTGGAAGTCCATGTAACACTCGTGTAAGTTGGTTTGATACAAGACACCCCTGAGTGGCTCTCCTCCAGCTGCCACAAATTTCTGGTCCTCTAGCAAGTGGAGAAAATATGATGTAATATTTGCTTTGGGCCTTTCCTTTTGAATCACTGGTATTTCTGCCAAGCTGCTCTTTTACTCCTTTGGAGACCTTCAACGGGACACAACCACAACTATGTTATGATGCCTTTGTCAACAGGTACTTCAAGGACTTAAGGGCGAGCCAAGCAAGCTTTTTCTGGCCATTCTGTGTGGTCAAAAATGCTGCAAGCTGTGCATAACAGCCATCATCCAAAAGAATGGTTCTCTAGTTGCAAAAAAATACTGCAATTTCAGCTAGAATGGTTGGATCCAGAATTGAAATTTTGCTTTGCCAAACGTGCTTGAGGTTTCTGTATATGTATCCATCCCCACATCGAGGTTCTATAAGCATTTGACACAATAGCGAAGTATAACAGCTGAAATAACAACTTTGTACGATGAACTACGATGACAAACGAAGGAGAAAGAGCCTAGAGAAAGGAGATTAGGGAGCTTCTATAATGGCTGTACATGACAGACGTGGTTAATCTGAGCCACTTATCTCACATGTTCACAAAGAACCACCTTGGGTTTGACTTGTAAACCTTTTAGGCAACTATTGACACATCACACATTCTGTTTGACACCCGGATTACATCCTAGATCGTAGGGTGCAATTTGTGTTCAAACTTCAGAGTGGATTTATGACTGCTCATTATCTGCACGCTCGAACTTCAGTACAGCAAAATTTTTATTTTCCAATAAGGTTGTTTAGCTTTAGGTCCCATGTTTCTGAATGAAGGACTTCAGTTTCCATCATGAAACTAGCTAGTAGATCCTCAGCCGCGTCCAACAATCCATCCCGCCCAATGACAAGAGCCACACATCCTAAATGCTTATATTGCACCCTAACGTTGTAATCTCCACTCATAGAGATAAAGTAAAAAACTCCCTGATCTAAAAGACCTGCATTGCTGCATGCAGAAATAAGACCGATAAAGCTAACTTCAGTAGGCCTCATGCCTAGAAGTCCCATATTATCTAACAGTTGGATGGCTTCCAAAGCATGTCCATGCTGACCATATATAGAAATCATAGATGTCCACGATATCACATCTTTGTCAGACATACTGCAAAACACCCTCCAGGCATCTTCCATATTCCCAAGTTTGCCATACATGTTCAGAACTGCATTACCAACTGCACCTGCCTCGATCTCTTTTGCGACAATAATGGCATGGATCATGGTACCTTTTATAAGCCTGGACAGGTTTGCGCATGCATTTACCAGAATTAGATACATTATTTTATCTGGTTCTAACCCTTCAATGCACATCATATCATAGAATTGTAAAGCTCTCTCATTATGCTGCCACTGAACATAAATGGAAACCATGCATGTCCAAGACATTACATCCTTCTCCAGCATTATCTGAAACATGTTGCTTGCATTTTCCAAATCACTGCACTGGCTATACATATTGAGTATGGCGTTGGAAACAGTAAGGTCAGAAAAAAGTTCAGTGGTAAAAGTAAAGGCATGTATAAGCTTTCCGATTTGTACAGCTCCCAGGCTTGCACACGCATCAAATATACAAATAACTGCAACCTTATCTGGATTGTCACCTCGTGCTATCATCTTGCAGAATAGCTGAAGAGCATACTTTCCGCAGCCATTCTGCACACAGCTTGTAATACTAGAAGTACATGAGATAATATTTGGGTGACGCATGTTCCCAAACACTCTCCAAGAACTCTCAAAACAGCCACATTTTCCATACATGTTAATGAGGCTGTTGCTTGTCAGCGTGTCTGTCTCAAATGAATGTTGTATGACAATGGCGTGCACAAGCTTACCACCACCAAGGTCTGATGGACAACAAAGTGCATCAAGCACAGTTATAAATGTGATATTGTTAAGCCTCGCTCTGTTATGATATACTGTTTGAAAAAGATGGATGGTATCCTTCCATTGCCCACAATGAACATATGCTGCAAGCATGGTAGTCCATAAAATCAAATCAGTCATTGGTGTTCTGTATAGCATGCTATGGGCATCTTTTAATCTTCCACATGAGCCATACATTTTAACAAGTGAAGTCAAGATGGTGATGTCTAACTCAAATCTAGCGTTCACAATTAAGGAATGAACTAATAGACCTAGTTCCGTAGCTCTTAAAGAAGCACAAACTCCAATAATGGTAATGAAAGTGATCCTGTTTGGCTTTATACCTATGAACCTCATTTTCCAAAAGAGATAAAATGGTTCTTTATTGTTTCCATGCTGGGCATACAATGAAATCATGGAAGTCCATGAGACCACATCTAAATGGGGCATACTGTCAAAAACTTTCCTTGCTTCGTCAACGTTCCCACATTTTGCATACATATTCAAAAGTGCATTTCCAATTCCTGTGTCTGAAACTAGCCTAGAAATAAGAATGCCTGCATGAACCAAATTACCCCTACAAATTGCTTTTGGATCTGAAAAGGCATTCAAAATGGTGATAAACGTGACAATATTTGGATTTGATCCTTCGATGCACAATTCCTGAAAGATCTGAAAGGCATCTAGACCACAATTAAAGGCGGAAAATGCTCCAATAATACAGTTCCAAGATACAACATTCCTCTGAACCATTCTGTTAAAAACCAGGCAGGCATACTCAAGGCTCATGCATTTCCCATACATGGTAATTAAAGCATTCCAAAGAGCGATATCTTCGTCAAATGCATTCTGAAGAATAAGGACATGCACGAGCTTACCGATTGCTAGGGAGCCATGCATAGAGCATGCAGTCAGTATAACAATGAAGGTAACATTATTTGGCTTTACCACCTCTGTACACATATACTCAAATGCTTGAATGGCCTCCTTGAAAAGACCCATATCAGTATAAGCTGCAAGCACAAGAGTCCATGAGAAGACATTATGCTTGTGCATTGTATCAAACACACTAATCGCACTATCCATGGCTCCGCACTTGCCATACATATCAATTAACATATTCATTGTTAATATGTCAACTGCTGTCGGGGTTCGGATAATATTGGAATGAAGATACTTGCCTTGAGCATATTTTCTGGGTTCCTTGCATTCTTCTAACTTCTCTTTGAAGAAACACGCCCTTTCATTTAAGCAGGCTTTATTGTTGAAGGAAGTTTTTAGCTCAACGTATTCAGCTTTGTTGAGCAAAAACTTAAATTGTTTACCATGCTCTTTTTGCCACAGCGGCAGTGGAAGTTTGGGTACAGCATCCAACTGTATAGCCGCCATCAGAAGACAGAAGGGCATGCTTTTCTTCCCTTCATGCCCTCATTCAGCAGATTTGCTCACAAGAATGGCAAAACATAACGAGTCTGTTGTTTAGAACTCTCAAATGCATCATAATCAGACATGCATCTCCGGCAGTGACAAGAACAAATAAGCTCCAATGGCCGTTTCCAAATTAAGGGAATCAAACCTAAATACACTCACAAACTTTTAAGACAAGAATTGACTTGGTGGTATAATTGCTGGGAACTTATTGTTGGCTTTATCTGCATTTCTAACAAGCAACCGCATTCGTGTGCAACGTAACATGATGGCTAATTGGAAGAGAGCGAATTACTGCCCAGACGCATTTCAAATTGGAATCCTAGTCAGCGGACATGCACTTTAAAACACAACCAGGCCTAAAGAAACTCACAGCAGGTAGGGACCCACTCTCTTGCTGTTAATCTCACAATGCGCACTCTCGGCATCCTCCGGAATTATACTGAAGCTTTGGGCATCCTTCCGGTACGTATGGAACTCGACAGGAGCAGAGAACTTACCTTGAACTCCCCTCTGAGCAATTGGGCTTGCAGACACCGGAAGGACCTTCCTCGGTTTGCAAGGTTTCAACGGCGGACCCATCAGCTTTTGGCTTCACCTCTCGTACGCATAATAGGAAGAGGAGTCATATATATATATATATATATATATATATATGGATCAGAAGTACCCACTTTCCATTCCTTGGCTACGACAACAATGTCTGTGCTCAATTCATTCAATCCCATCGTATTCTGGTCCTTTTCCGATGCGACTAGCTCCGCAGTTGTTTGTCCAAAATTCTTCATCCTGCATAGTAAACCTTAATTGTGGTCATGTCTGTAAAACTAGCTATACTAGTTTGAATAATATACCTAGACTTAAAACTTTGTAAGGCTTGGCTAAAGTTTGCAAAATTTGAAATTTTTAACTTCTTGTGTTCGGCTAAACGTAAACCACGGGGACCATTGTTCTGCTGGAAATTCTAGTGTATTTTAGGAATTGGTTTATTTTAGGGAACACTGTGGTAACTTAGGTTCCAGATTTGCTAAGCGGTGCCAACAGAGCGCCGCCAGTTATCCATTTACCTAGTTATTATCATTGAACATAGAATTTATTCAACATTGAACATTTACACAGTTACACAGTTACTAAATATTCAACAGAAAGTTTCATTTACGCATTTACAGGGGTCTGAAATCAACAATCCAAACTATACTAGAAGAAACAGATCTGGACGGGTTAAGATTTTTTGCATTGAACATGAAAAAACAGGTCTGAAACTGCAAACTTCACAAAAGAAACTCCAAAGCAACTAGAAGAAGAAACTGGTACTGAACTGCTTCAAATCAGATTTGTTTTGTCAACTAGAGATGCCCGACCACTAGAATCTGAAAGCACAAATGTGCAGTTATTAAAAGTCGCTCCAACGAAACTCTAACCACCTGCAACATGAAAATAAAGGTTAAAAATAAAAGAAAGAACAGAATTACAAATAACAGACTTACCAGAATTGTTGACTTCCAAGGTTTTACCAGAAAAGTAATGTCGAAGTTTCGGGGTGGTTTCCAAAAGCTGTTCAAGCATTTCATTACTGAAATCATCACTGCCAGAATTGGACACTTCACAATTTGTTGCAGAAACCTTCGCAAGAGACTTCCCAATGTCGCAAACATTAGTAATCTGTGTGTTTTCCAGCTCTGAACTTGTGCTCCCAACATTGACAACGCCTACAACACTAAAACCATAAGAAACATGTCTCAACAGTCTTAACTAACCTGTCTCAACACATACTAACCTGGCTCAACAGTTTCAAGCGGCACAAGCACCTTTGAAGATCGCGAACCTAATAATACCTTCTCTTTTAAAGCAATTAGCTGACGAAGCACATCATTGTACAATTTTAACGAGCCATCATCATTATAAGGCTTCGAATTTATGTCCATAGCAACATCTACCTGAATATCCTTGCTCCTATCATACCTATTAAACATACAGCATAGTAAAAACTAAAATATAAACATGTAAAATGCAAAAACAGTAAGCAACAAAACAAAAAACTTACTTTATGAGTCCGTGTTCCTGTGTCCAGTTACTAGTTTCCCAATCTCAGGAGGCACACTAGCAAGTGACATTCAAGTGATTGTAGACACTCGACCACTTTTGTTAGAAATTTGGGCGTCAACAATGCTGCCCATGCTGTGTACCCAAGAAGCTAGACTATTTTGACCAACTCTAGTCTTTTGAAACCAGATCTAGAAAAAAGTAAACAATTAATTTCCAAAAGAACCCTAAAAACAAATAGCAGTTACTACTTACATTTCCTTTAAAGTTTGAAATAGGCTGCAGAAAGAACGGCCTTGGATCTGGAGTCTCTTCAAAAGAAGATGCCGCACATACTGTTTATAGGTATGAATGAAGTCTTCTTCATAAGTCCAAGTTGATGGCCTAAAGTGTGACTCATCAAAGCGTGTCACTGTTGTGCCCCAATTTTTTCTTGTCCTTTCCATAAAGGAGAAACTCTGATGAACCATCATTTTCCAAGGTAAAGTCCACATCCTTGCACTCATATAACTCTTTCCCACCCCTGATTGCAAAGTGACTAACAAGAAAATAGCAAAGCCACTTCAGAATACCTTTTGGGCTATGAATTTGAAAGTCCAAGTCAGAAAGCAGATCTATCTCTGTATTGAAAGGTATAGCAGTGGTTTTCTGCCTCTTAACACCTACACCAGCCTTCCTTGATTTGTCAGGAGCAGCAACAAAGCCTAATCTAGCCTTACCAAATCTGATATCCTTCAAAATATTGGATGGAGGCCCCTTCAGATCACCCGTCACATTAACTATGGCTTCCTGCTTCTTCCGAACAATACGACCTATTGACTTCAATAAATAGTTTAAGCTGAAAAAAATAAATTATAAGAATTAGAAATAAACCTTAGAATCAATTACCAAAATCTAGAACCTTAGAAATAAACCTTAGAAACAAACCTTAGAATCGATTACCAAAATCTAGAACCTTAGAAATAAACCAGAATCTAGAACCCAACTATAAACCTAACATACTAACCTCCCGGCTGGAAATAAGATACCATCCTTCTTCCTGACTTGCAGAAGGAAGCGCATGAGCATGTCATTCAGCTGCAACAAAGGAATTTTCTCGATTGGAATTTCTGGTGGAACCGGTAATTCCTTCTTGAAGTGCCTGTGACGACCATATGAATATTCGTATTATACGAGCATTATACTCGTATGTACAAAAGATGGTCGTCACACGGGTACAAAAAGGTAGTTGCACGAGGCAGGGTTCGAACTCACAACCTTTTGGTTGCAAGCCACACGCCTTAGCCAAGTGCACTACCTACTCTCATTTGATAGTATCCTCCTGCATCTTCCACATATGCGCGGTAGCTTCCAGGAGATCCTAGAACATTCTAGAACCTACGTGCATGTGCGACACTTTGCAAGATCTCATCCGTTGGAGTGGCACGATCTGAACCGTTGGTATACATATATATAGAGGAGCCTCATTCTTGTCGAAGCATTCCGGTTCAACGCCAGTCTTGAGCCATCTAGCATCTGTCTTGCATTTCTGCTCGCCTTCGGGCCATTGTATTTCAGATTTATTGATCATATATCAGATTCTTG
>JAANSK020290713.1:0-10488 GCA_011763485.2 Isoetes engelmannii
TGGACAGTGATTTATTTCCAACCTCATGGATATCACACAGAGAGTCTATTCTATTCTATTCTTAAATTAATTCATGCACATTATTCAAAATAGAAGATCTGGATCCCAAAGCAATGTGCCATGGTATTCCTCTCGGAAACAGTTTCTGTAAGGTTTCAATTATCAATTGCAATTACGAGGCTGAAGTTCTTCCAAGGAGACATCCGGGTGGTGACACAATCTCCTGCACTCCACTTCCCCACAGTATCTCGTTATTTGTTGTTCAATCACCCCATAGCTTCTATAGCCAAGTGGGCTCTATCCACGGGCCTAATCATCATCAAAGAAGGGGCTACTAGGTCTCTACCCCCCTTCCCTCATGCGCAAGAGGTGCGCACATGAGATCAACCGTCATCACATATCACATAATCGATAACATCAAAAGAATAACATCTAATCCTAATCACAACATCTAACTTAGAGGTAATGTTCATTGATTAGGGTTCATGATAACTTAGGTTCTATGATAGTACTTGAAATACAACATGCTAACTCATCTGACTGCTAGATCCTAGATGACTTAGCTAACTATCTATTCGAAGTACATGTTCCTACATGTTTCTGCAAAGCTACCTCCTGCTCCTGGGGTCTCCATCTTTGGCAAATAGCTCCTACGCTCACACTCTTGGAGCTGTTGCAACAATTGTTGTTGTCGAAGACAATTCCTAATTCGGAGTTGCGATGGCGATTCGAGGGTCGAGTAGATGATGGAGCAAAAGTGGTCTAAGTCAAGGGTTTGGTGTTATATAGGGTTAGGGTTTACATCATGGCTACTTGGCTCAAATGGGATGCTTCCACGTGGCAATACACCTAAAGGATATGTCCATGTGGATAATAGATGTTCATATCTAAGGTTGGCTAAGCTATATAGATATCTTGGCCTTGCTCCTTAGTATAGCCTATTATGGCGTATACAAGTTCTATATGATGATTCGTATGGTCATGTGGCCATAGAGAAACATATTCATACCATATATTCTAGTGGGACGTTACAATGAGTCACAAAAATGTCAAGCACTTTGCAGTCAAGGTTGCTTTAGCTATCTTCATGAAATATAAGGCCGAGAACACAGTAGAGCAACCATCAGTCTGGGTGTTAGACTTAGAACCCTTAGATTCCAAGGAAGATGAACAACTACTACTCCAATATGAAGCAATAGTAACATAAGAACAGGAAGCAGAAGATACATTTCTAGAAGATGTCGAAGACACCATCGACATACAATCAGATGAAGAGGCTGAAGCCCAGATGCAAATACAACCGCATCAGCAGCACAATCTTTGGACACCATGCATTACCAGCTTGTCCCGAATAATAATCAAAGGGGAGGAATATCTCCTTCTCAATGATATCAAGAATTTGTTGCAGTGCCAAGCTCGAGGGTACAGATCAGATGAATTGCTCATCTTGCTTCGCTATGACTTGAAGAACTCGATGACTTCATTGACCATCAAATGTAGGACTTCACCGTGGAGGCGAGGGAGACCGAAATATACCGAGGCACTAGCATGGACGAAAGGGATGCATTCATACGGATCAGAGGCAGAATGAATGAAGCTGATGAACTGACAAATGAAGAGTTCTATGCTATACAGGATCGGCTCGTCATTAGGGGCAGAATAACAAACATCTTACAACCCTGCAATTCTTTGGCACCATGGAAAGCGACAGAACCCAGTTGGACATTCTCTGCAAGCAGGCTACAATGACCTGTGGGTAGTACACATGGATGACTTTGCATCACGGCACATGGAGGGCACAGCTCGCCATGCGGAGAACCAAACCACGATAGCACGCAGCTGTTACTTGCCACTTCTCGTCGATGGCGAATAATGGTCTTCCACAAGACCTTTAGCCCTAGGGAAGCAGAAGCAGTGTACCTATTGATTGCACTGTCAGGGTTTTGCAAACCCACTAGACTGGAGGGCAACATTGACCATGTTATTATAGTGAAACGTGCAATTTTGCTCCATGTCTTTGACTCCGCATATGTTTCACAATAACAGGGGGTTCCAGGGGGATTTAATATGGATGTACAAATGACCATTGCCCGAAACCATAGTACTCTTAAAACAATTAAATGGGGTGTTATAAAAAAAATATAGATTTAATAGAAAAAAAAATCACATTAGCTCGCATTTTTATTAAGACATTAAACTATTCTGGTAGAGGTTCGAGTCTCCGTATTTCAGATTTCAAAAACCTTAGGCGAATTCGTATTTCATATTTCAAAATCATAGACACCTCCAATTATAATTGACCATAATCGAAACGAGAGGCACCCAAAGACCTCAACATACAATCTGGGTTGTAGGATTGACAGATCCAACGACCGAACCTGTAACCAGAGCGCCTAGTAGTAACAGTCGCGAACACTTCATGACGAGATCTAGAAGAAGTAGCAGTTGTTATATGGAGACGATCGGCATGCAACACCTTACTCAACTTGAGGAAAAGGATCAGATCTGAAGAAGTGCGGGAATACATCCATGACAACCCCGACTATCATTTTTAAATCTTGTTTTATGTTTTCAAATTGCAGAATATATATATATAAAATGTATATACCTTTTTGCATATTGTAGTTATTCTCTTGTCTTCATGTCTTGTAAAAATATAACCATATAACAAGTAATGCAAGAACCAAGAGACTAATAACATATGTGATAATATGAAATGTGGCAGCAAGAGGACCAAGAAACATAGAACTCAACAGACATCATCAGGACGATCAAATTCCACCTCGACAATATCAACCTAGGAACCTTTTGAGGAGGTCAACATACAAACTCTAAAGGAGGAAATGTTTTAGATGAAATCGGACATACAAGAAATTAAATCCCTTTTAACGAAAAGAGGGGGGACAACACTAGGATCAAAATGTGCATCCACCGCAAGCACCCTTGTAGCCTCAAAATAAGGGGAAGAAGTGGAGCATGCATAGATCCCCTAGTTCCGGCTCATCTTCTGAAAGCTCTAACTCTGGTTCAGAATAAAAAAGAGGATGAAAGCAAGCCTTTCAACCCCTCAATGCATACTAATAGCACAAAATAACCAAACACAACAGTGGTGCAATTCATGGTGCCTAGGCATCTTGTTTTGTTAAAGAGCTAATGTCGGATTGTCCTGTGGACAAGAGGGAAAATTGATAATGTATTGCAGCAATAATAAAGTTACGACTCTTCACATGAAGACAAATTCATTAACTTCAAAGTCGGCATAGTCCTATCTTGAAATGGGTTAAAAGCATTGCTCATTTAAGTGCTCATCAGGTTTAGCTTGAAGTATGACTTCTACCAGTATTCTTAGGCATACTAAGATTATACAAGAATATGAAGCAATATCATTTCATCCCCAAACAGGTAAAGATAAAGATAAAAATTTTAATGTCACGCCACTAGGCAGCATCCATGGACATGTGACAACAGAAAGAGGGACTGAAAGTCCGAAATGCACAAGACAAAGGGGACTAAGCCCCATACAGAACATACATTTAAGTTTGAGTGCTACATATGAAATTTGCAGTTAATGATGCTAAGGACGCTAAAGCGAACCTCACCAGGGGTTTGAGGCCACTGGTTCTGAATAAGAGTTGAGCCTCCCCTACACACCGCCCACTTTTTCTGGAGTCTTGCCTCCCGCACCTTGCAGAGCTCCTCTCGGTGCCTGGTTAGCTGTACGGGAGACAAATCATCCTGTATTGAAAAGCTTGTACCTCGAAGATGGCTGCCATGTTTTAGGATGTATAACCTGTCTTATGTCATTGGGAAATGAATCAGAAGATGACGTGGTCGATCAGGTTGCTGAGCCCTGACCCTTCTTGCAACAAAAATACCTGGGCTCCGTATGTGCATGACATCTGTGAAGAAGAATGTTGCTGCTTTTGTGTCTGTATCAGAATCTGTTTCTTGCAATCCTATTATGTGTAAATTCAAAGCCCGGTCTTGTGCATCCGGGGCTGGTTCGTCAGCCATCTGGAGGGGCCCCTCCTCCTGCTTTTCTGTCCGTCCTTTCGTGTACATCGGTCTGTACTGCAGTATGAACAGCCAGGTGTGCTTCAGTCTGAGCGCTGGCATCAGCACGTGATGGCATACGAGCAGATTCTTCAGTCTGTACACTAGCATTAGTATGTTATTGCCCATCGATAGGGTGTCTATGGACCTGACTCCTTCAATATAGTGGCACAAAGCAGGTGAAGGAAGTCATACATGAAGGTCTGCTCAACATAGAGCTCCCATCCGTTAGAATATGCCTTGCCTTAGAACTGGGTGACCAGGTCCTGCTCCGATTCCAACTTGGAGCAAGAGGCCACATGACGTTGTATATCAAGCAGCTGGTCATGTGTCATAAGGGGTTGCGCTTGCTGCCGCGCCAACTCTCTGGCCTTACGAGTCATGGTATGAAACACAGATGGAAGCCAGAAATGAAAAGAAAAAAAGATAAGTAAAAATTAAGGTGAATGGTTTACAAAATAAAATGGAAATCCGGTCGTATATGACTTGAAATTAGGAAAGTTTGAACGGCATAGTAGTTGCTTTTCTGTCAAGTGTCTCTTGCAAATAGTTAGCCAAATCATTTGCAAGAGCATCATTGAAACTGATGATGTGATGAATCCAATCCAGAGTGTACTAAACGCTAATTTGAGCGGACTACAATGAGTTGACACCATCTCACGAAATGCCATGTCCATATAATTGCATGTCAAAATGTCATACAATATTGGAAGGACTACTATGGCATCACTTGTTGCATTCATTGCTTCAGCAATGTTCATATAAATGGAGTTGGGTATTGGAGTGTTGCTATTGAAACAATATGTTAAATTGTCATTGGTACATTTAAATTTAGCAAAGTCCTGCAATTCAAAAGTAACCATGAATAGTTAGTATCTTTGTTAATAATAATAAAACATTATATGTCCTAACATCCTTGATGATATTGATAGAGATCTAGTTTGATTTTATTCTATTTTAGTTTTAGGTTGCCTAAAGGACAAACCCTTTGGGAGATGGGGCAATAGGTGGGATTTTCTCTTGGACAGAGGAGATCGGTTTGGAGGGCTGGTTGGACGGTGGAGATCATTTGTAGAGCAGTGTTAATTAGCGTTAGAGGTTGTTTTGCTGCCATCCATTAGCATTAGGGATTGTTAGCATGCTATCTGGCGGTCCAGTAGTGAGGCTATTGGACCGTAAGTTACAAAGCTATGATGTTTCCCTCTTCCTCGTCATAACAAAAGGGGTTTTATGCCGCTGCAAGATCTTTGCGATTCTTAGCCCTGACTATGTTAGCTCTGATTATATAAAAATATTGCTAAAGTTGGAGCAAAGTAAAGATTGTGTTTTTGTTTTCTTCAACAATCGGAACAGATATTTTGTCCCAAAAGTTGGATTTTCCTGGAAGAATCCTCGATGAGGATTAGGAATGGAGAAAGGATGCCTTGGGCGGCAGAAAAACAAGGATTCAAGGCTAAAATATCCAGCTCCATTGATGAAGAACAAGCAAATCATCAAGATCCTTTGATTTTGTAGAAGTGGTGTCATATTTTGCAATTTCCTAGATCAAAAGATCAAGCAGGGCCTGGGCAATGCTCAGAAAGAATTAATGGATTGAATTGGTACTTTGTGATGGTTGTTCTGTCAGGGATTATGCTATTTTTATAAAATAAAAAGGGGGATTAAAGCTTGGACAAGTTGGATTGGCAGCTTCTGGCAGGTTTTACTGATATCAGAAAGCTTGGACAAGGTAGATTTGGTTCTTTCTTCAAGAAATTGGTGTTAAAAGACTTGATACGACTCCATTGCAAAGTGAAGGATAAACTCTCCTCATATTGTAAGCTTGGTTGGCCCTATGCAGATAATAAAAGAAAACTCCTTGTTTAGGAATTTGTAGAGAATCGACGGCTTCAAAATGCTTTGTTTGATGAGAATTACACTGTCAGTTTGACTTGGAATAAGAGGTTCAAGGTCTGCGATGAATAGAATACCATTCTAGCTGGTCTCACGTAAATACTTTTAGGCCTTTGCTCATTTGCAAGTTTGGAAGCCTTAGTTCATTCTTATTGGCAGATAGGTAGAGCCATATTAGTCCTAAGACTTAAGGGCAACCCACAATGTGTTAGCACATTTATTTCCTTCTTTTTCTAGAAATAAGATTTAGACTACTATTTTTCTAAAGTAATATTTAGTTTGGTGAATTTAAATAAATAATAAGAACTTACAATTGAAAAGTTTTGTGTCGTACACATCTTTGGTGAGCACAAACTTGGTGTGTAGTTAGGAGGAGGTCCATAAGGATCACATATGATCGGTAATGTTCTTGTACTACCATTTCTTCCTGCTAAAATTATTTTTTCTTGAATATTTACAAGTTTTATAACTTCATTTGTATGATTCAATAGTGTCTTAATGGTAGCCCTTGCTGCATTTGTAGATGTTAATGCTTCTTCTGCTTCTAAACATGGCAAAATCTTTGCTAGATTTGAGCTTTTGTGATGACCATTGTAGTCATGCATTGCTTGACATGCATCACTAGTGACACTATAAAGAAGCGGAGGACATTAGATTTCTTTGTTAGTGGGTTCTTATTTGACGTTACCTATAATCATATTTGATATGCCTATTCATTTGTTAAGTATTAACATAAAGATAATCGTAGATGTCTTCAGTCCTATACTCATCAACTTTGTGTCTCCTTCATGGTTGACAAGGATGCTTGAGATGCTTGGCAAATTCAATTCAATTCAATTTCGTATGGGATATGGTGGTATTAAACAACGAGTTATGACACCTCTTTGATATATTATTTAATGACATACTGAATGATAGTATGGAGATAGACAAGTAGCCTAGTTTACTGTTTCGGTGTTTTAAGTTAATGTTTCTAAATGTCAAATAAATTCCTTCACTCTACAACAACATATAGAAAAGATTAATAGATTATCAGATTGAGGGAGGGAAGGAGGGGAATGTCTTACTTTAGAAGAACATAGCCTACACCAGAAAAGATCCATGACAAACATAAAGCAATGGTTGTCAGTACAAAGACCCTGGTACATTTGATAAAAAAAGTGAGAGATAACCCAATGACTAACCATCAAATATACATCAAATCGAGAAAGCAAAGAACATGAATTGAGAACTATAATTGTAATTGAAAGAAAATAATTGTTAGAGTTATTCAACTCTTGCATTAAAATGTCATTTTCACAAAAATTCTAAACCTTATTTCTCCCTAGACAATAAAAACCATTCAATTCACTTCAATCCAATTCAGTTATAACTCATCCTTTAGTTGCACAATAAATGTGCTAACCAATAATGGCAGACAAGAAAAGGGAAGTATAAGTAATTTATTATCATATCCTTATATTTATGGAGACCGTAATGTATATATGTTAGCAAGATTGAAGGATCCTTACAAAATTAGTGGTTGATGCCATCCTTTTGCAGTGCTCACTGAAACATAGAAAATGGGCAAGATCTTTAATCTAACCCGATGATAACAATATATCGTAGATACAAAAATCAAAGATATCTGAAGCAAGTAAAGAAGTGTACCAAAGCCGATCACTGCAATGCAGGCAATAGCTGTAATCATTGATTTCATAGCAAACTTGCTGCACTTGGAGACATGATTGTGCATGAAAATGAAAATTAGTATAAGGGACTAAATAGGTTTTACGACGTTAACATATGTTATATACATTCCTTTGCTAAAATCCATGTTTTTCTTTATCCTGACATGGTGTCATTCTTATAAGAATCAGAAAATTCGCAATGTATCTTACGCTAACTTGAAATTGCTCTCAATTTTCACTTTTGCTGCTTCAAATTTCCTTCCTACACTTTGAGCAGTCCGGTTGAGACGTTTGCATCCTGATTGTATTTTATCAACCACTTTGACACCTGCCATTGGAAATTTGGCAGCCTCAATGATTGTCAAAGCACCTTCAATTTGGCTCAAAACATCATTAGATGTTGTGACAAGAATCTTTGAAGTTGCTTTCACCTCCCTTTCCATCTGTAAATCTCCCCAGGAAATTAATGCAACACTGATTCTGCAACTCATAATAGTAAGTCGTTTCTCAGTCAGTAAATTAAAATATAATATATTCCTACACAACACAACTTACAATGTCACTACACAAAGTTGTAGAATGAAGAAAGCTTGAATGTGCCGTAGTAATCCAGAATAAACACTAGATGTCTTTGTGTTCCTTTTCTTTTGTCTATCTAACCAAATCCACCATAACCATAACATGATGAAAATACCAAAAGCAAGGCATGCTAATCCCAATGTATAAGCCCATATTCCAAGAAATGTCACAGACTGACAAAACAAACTCAGTTAGATGTCAGTATTAAATACTACTATTAATTCCCATCTATCACTTAATAGAAATCATTATTAGTATATCTCTTGATTAGAATACTTATCTATAAGATATTTATCACTTAGTACTTACTATGATTTTTTGTTTAAACAATTCTAGAAGGAAAGGTATGTACACTCCAATAATGCTTGTTGGTGACATTAAAGCCGGCATCATATATATGATAGCCATCAAGCGGGTCTATGCGCAACATTATAATAGTTGTTCAATCCTTGACTTGTGTCAATTCACCACGCTTCTTAAGGACACTTTCACATAAGAAGGAGCATATTGTGTCACAATTTTTTCATTTTAATTAACTACAATTAAATGACAAGTCTAGTTGGTATATCACGAGTTAATCTCGCCCACAATCTCTCTCACAATAGAAAACAAATATAAGTAGTTTTGACATGTTTGCAATTAGTAATGAGTAGTTTTGATATGACCGACGGACATCACAAATTAAATATATATTTTTCTTTAGAATTTTAGCAATTTATATGGCATCATCAACAACAAAAGAATGGGAGGATATTGTTGATGTTAACTGCTTTGCCTTAATTTATTCCTACTACTCTATGATGTATGATTGTTATCGTTCTCAGTGCATGATAAATTTGTAAAAAATTGGGTTAGCATTGTATAACTGACTTTCCTAGATCTTGGATGTGGCTTGCCCTAATAAGAGCATACAATGAATGGCTTACAATGAAAATGAAGATGGAAGGCAAGGAGAATATGTATAACTATTGCTGAAATCCTAAAACTGCAAAGCAAGCACAATTTCCTATGCCATGAAGAGTGTGAGTAAGTAAGCCACAATCCATTTCTTTTGCCATCTAAGTTACTGCTGGAGGATATATAGAGAAATGAATTAAATATAGGTATATTGATGGAGGAGGAGGAGGCAGAGGAGGAGGAGGCTTTTACACCATGCCACATTTGCAGCATCCAAAAACCAATACTCTAAAGAAAATGCACTACGACCTACAACTAAATGTATAAATAAGGCCAAATCCAAGAATTGGGATTAGCTTCTTGTCTACCTAGAGCAGCACGGTGATTTATGGATCAACAGCATAAAGAAGGCCTCGCATTAGAATGTTATTTGCAGACAGAAGAGAATTTTCAATTGAAAGACGTGACATAAGTGCAGTAAATAAATATTTGAAATGAATATGCAAATAGAAGAGGAGTTTCAATATTGAAAGGCATGACAAGAATGGTCATGGCAGCTGCCGACAAGTGCTTTGGGAGAGGTCGCTCACAAAAACCCCGCAGGAGCTACCACCTTCCCTCGTAACCGATGGTTCAATGATGAATGTAGGGAGTTCAAACATTGGCTTCATCATGTCACTGATCCCGTTTTGTGCCCATAGACCATCAGCCAATATCGTGCCTTCCTCAAGGATAGGAAGGTTATGTATCTCCTAGAATACCAGCAACAAATGTTCTATCTCCTGAATCATCACCTCACGACATTCTGGAGAAGGGTATTAAGCAAGTCTCTGCAACCTGTAGGGAATATCACCTTGAAGCAATGGGTGCAATACTTGCAGCAGCTTTATGATCCACTGGGGTCGGGCAGCAGTAGCCCCACAGATAGGCCTGGCACTAGTCATTACCGAGGGAGATGTTATAATGGGCCTACAATGCCCCGCTAATGAGAAAGCATCAGATTTGGATGGCATGCAACCAGAGCTTTTCAAATGGGTTGGGGCTCCGATGATACCTGTCGTGATGGTATTATTCAATAAAGCACTACAAGAAGGCTTCTCCAGTAGTGGATGCATTGGACCATTTATTAGCAGATTTGTTTCCATATACAAGGCAGGGACTCTCACTGTCCAGCCAAGTATCGCACCGTCATAGTCAGCTCTCTTTGCAAAATTGTTGGCTAGCATCTTTGAGCAACGGCTGACGATATGGGCAAAAGATGCAGAGGTGCGTGTTCGGGCAGGCTTTTGGTCCAGACACTCCACCATTGATCATATTTTCCTTTGGTTTGGGTGCATATTCACACGGGGGGTGACTCCGGGCAACGAGAGCTGTTGGATGGGCATATTCATGACTT
>JAANSK020290724.1:0-10488 GCA_011763485.2 Isoetes engelmannii
GCACGGAACCACAGCCACGAAGAATGGGAGAAAGTGGTATACCAAGGGTAGGTTCCCATGGCAAGCTCTCAAGATTACAGGAACAGCATATGGATTTGCCACCAAACTTACTTCCTGACCACAGAGCAGAGATTCAACCATTTCCTGACATAATCCTAGCCTCTGATCTTCATCGTTTTGCAGTGCAGCAGCAAAAACAGCAGCAGTTTGTGCCACAACCTCAGCTTCATGCCATTGATCCTCAACAAGATGCCTATAGGAGGTCGGAATTGTTCCATCAGCCAGTGGATCATAGTCATCACCAGCTACCTATGCCAAATGTGCACTATCATAAAGGAGGTCATGAAGGAGTGTACAGACAAATGGAACATCATCACCTTCATCAGATGCAAGAAGATTCATTCAGTGGGCATTATGTACACCGTCCTGGAACAATTTCTACTTCTGTCTACCCTGTTGGTTCCACCTCATTACCAGCTCATGTTGGATACAGAGATTCTTCTGGAAGGCACATTATTCATCAGCAATTGTCTGCGCATCGTATGTATAATGGGGCGTCTCATGTGGATCTTTCTTTTGGAAGGAGGCCTCATGTTCATACTGAGCAACAGAATCAATCATTTCGTACCCCTTCTTCTCCTCCTCATTATCATGATCGCCACATTGATGACCGTCCAGCAATGCAGCAACAGTTGTTGAATGTTGATGCTGTTATACAAGATCAAGGAGCGCTTCTTTATGATAGTGCCGTTGCTACACGACCAGACATATTACCAAGGGCTTCGTTGCCCCAATATGCAAATCCAGTATTTCAGGACATGCCTGTTGCATATGAAAACCAGGGAGGGAGCGAAGTAAGACGTCAAGTGGCACAACATGCCATAGATAACAAAGTTATAACATTTGGGCAAGGCTATCATGCTGCTTCACATCACAATGCAAGAGTTGAATGCCAGGAAGTGCAGACTCCTGAGCATCCCCCCGTACATTTTCGATATCATGAAAGAATAGATATGACTTTCCAGCAAACCGACGATGCTAGACATTCACATTACATGGTTGGAAGAATGCATCCAGCTGGTAATGCTGATTATGCTGATGTAGAATTTGTTGGAGACAGGAATGTTAATTACATTCCAGATGTTATGACTACAGGTTTGAACAATCTACAAGCATCGGAAGAGTCAAACCATGTAGTAGGTCGTCCAGGGGATCCCTACTTGCTTGCTCAAAAGAGGCCTGATAATGTTGGGGGCACTGGTAATGCTTGGAACTCCATACAACCACCACATGCAGTTGTTGGCCAGGCAAACAAGCAGGTTCCACTTGATGGTGGATTATTTCACCTGCCTAGTGGTATTGTTCAAACTGACATGCACTTTACAGAGTATGTCAATGATACTCAAACATCAGAAAATCTGCATGTAATACATGGAATTCCTAATGTTTCCGAGGAAGCTGCCACAGAGTCCTTGTATACCCTGCAATTACCATCACATCTCTCACTTGATGTGCATGTCATCTCCACCAATGGGGATTCATCATTAGGTATTGAGACTGATAGAGGTAAAGAGACTGGTGTTTTTGGCAGTCACCTTCAGGAATCTCATGGTGATGGTTTAAGTCTTAATGAGAAGTCTCTTAGTGTTAAAGGCCTAGTGGTCATGGGCAATGAGGATTCATTTTCAAATCAAAAGGAAAGTGTTAAAGCTTTTCTCAATCTTGTTCCAGAGTCATTTGACAGTTTATGTACAGCTGATGCGACACAGAATGAAAAGACAAATACTACTATGCCAGTAGTATCGATTTTAAAAGCAACTCCACCAGTTGCCACGGTTGCTTCCCCATTGGTTCCAAAAAGCACTGATCTGCCAATGCCCAATAATATTCCCTTATTTGGGAGCCCAACCCTTGAGATAGCCACGGATGAATTCCGAGTCAATGGATGTGAACTAAAAGCCCAAAGTGAATATCATTTTTCTGCACAGCACTTGGCTGAGGATGTTGCTGCTTCTGTTCTTGGATCTATGGTTAGTAATATGACACTGTGTGGGAATGTCAGGGAGACAAAACTTGATGAGCATGATGAAGCTGTTGATCAGTTAGCTCCGCCATTAGAGGCAACAATAGCGAAGGTTTCAGCAAATGCTATTTCTTCTCACGCGTATGAAAAAAATTTTGAGGAAGAAGCCACAGCTGAAATCCAGACTGAGTTTCAAGAGTTGGAGAATGCAGAGTCTATTTCAGAGGTGAACCTTTTTTACTAGACACCATTATTTGATTCCCATGTGCTTGTTGAGTTTCTGTGAATAGACATTGTATGTTTAATTGTCAGGCCCCTGAAGAACTTGGAGAGCCATGTCAGAGCAAAATTTCAAGTGCTGAAGAAGAGGCAATAGCTCGTGGCTTGCAGGTGAGCTTCTAGACTTTTGAAGCAAAATTATTAGTTGTGTTTTCTTATTCTATGGTACTCTTGTTTCCAACACACACATTGGGAACCAGGATTCATACTATCTGAAAATGGAAAGATTTAGTGTCAAATGAGTGCCACAAAACGGTTGTCATGGCCACTTAAAAATGCATCAGTTGTACCTGCCCGTGCTTTATATAAATATTAATTGCTTCATAATATCTTTTGTATTTATAGACAATAAGAAATGCCGACCTTGAAGAAATAAAGGAACTAGGATCTGGGACATTTGGAACCGTATACCATGGAAAGTGGAGAGGAACAGATGTTGCCATCAAACGGATTAAAGCAAGTTGTTTTTCTGGGCAGCCATCAGAACGTGAACGCCTGGTAAGTGTTGCTTGGTACTTAGTAGTTATGCTTTTACTATTGACAACGTGCTTGATTTGTTGCCACTTGCAGCTTGCAGATTTCTGGAAGGAAGCATGCACTCTTAGTCAATTACATCATCCAAATGTGGTTGCTTTTTATGGAGTTGTTCCTGATGGACCTGGTGGAACTCTTGCAACCGTTACGGAATACATGGTGAATGGGTCACTTAAGCAGGTTCTGCAGAAGAAGGACAGGTATTGATGTGGATAGGTGCGGATAAATTTTTTGTTGATGAACTAGATAATAGTTACACTATTTAGACTTTCATATCTTTAAGCATACTTTAGACTTGATATATAATCTTGTTTAATCATTCTATTTTAAGGTCAATTGATCGGAAGAAGCGTTTACTTATTTCAATGGATGCTGCGTTTGGCATGGAGTATCTTCATGGAAAAAATATTGTTCATTTTGATTTAAAATGCGAGAATTTACTTGTGAATATGAGAGATGCTCATCGACCTATTTGCAAGGTGGGAGCCTTCTAACGTTTTGTTTCTGTCTTCTCAAATTGATGATCAAGCTGTGACATGAGATTTATAGCATCACTGTTTTTCTGACAGGTAGGGGATCTAGGATTGTCTAAAATCAAGCGCCAAACCATGGTCTCAGGTGGAGTTCGGGGCACTCTTCCATGGATGGCTCCTGAGTTGCTCAATGGCAGCAGTGGCATGGTGACTGAAAAAGTAAGCTAGCAGGAAAAATTTGTTAGGATTTATGCTTTGTTTGGCATTCTGGTTCATGATAAGAGTAACTATTTTTTGCCACTCTTAAAGAAAGCTGCTTAAAATGCCGTAAAACTTTGACAGGCTTTCTGCAATTCTTGTGGATTTGATATTCTTAAGAGTCAAAATGCAATGGTATATCTGGAAAGGGTGGAACCTAGAGATATGAAAGCTGATCACCCCTATAAGTGGGGCATGACAGCTGTACCTTAAAAATTTCATAATCTGCCGTGCCTACTTGCCGTAATTCTGTATGAGTGAACATAGCATGCCAAATAGTTACATAAGCTTGACTGCTTAAGATATTGAACAGGTGGATGTCTACTCTTTTGGTATAGTCATGTGGGAGCTGTTAACTGGAGATGAACCATATGCTACCATGCATTATGGAGCTATCATAGGTCAGATTATCTTGAGAGAAATCTTCTGGCTGTTAGCGTGCAATTGCCCTCTCTAACTCATTCTTTTGCAGGTGGTATTGTGAACAACACCTTACGACCTCTAGTACCAGATTGGTGTGATCCAGCATGGAGAGCTCTGATGGAAAGATGCTGGGCCACTGATCCCGGTGTTCGGCCATCTTTTGCGGAGATTGCTAATGAACTAAGGGCAATGACTGCATCCCTCCAGCCAAAACCTCAGGCACATGCCTAAGGGTCCATACTATAATTGTTTTGTGTATATTGGCTATGTTAAATTGATTTTGTAATTATTCCAGGCATGCTTCTTTTGTAGTACGAAGGCATACTTTTTTGGCAGGCATATCACGACAATAACTGTAGTGTAACCCCAAAATCTGGGGTGTATTGCTTGTGCAAAAGACAAAAGAAAGTACATTCCTGCTATGGATTTCATCTCAGAATTCAGTTAGTCGTCTTTTGAGTCATTATTCAAGCTTTTCTTCAGACTATGTACACATTAAGCTACATCTGAACCTGATTGAGGAAGGCGTGCTATCTCTCCATCGAGGTCTGGTTTGGCACGAGTACCCGCTTCGTACAACTTCTTGCAGTTTCTAACAGAAGGAATGTCCGTTTATGCAGAATCTGGCCAGACATAACTACAGTTGAGTTTGTACATGAAGGAAATGGCAAATAGTTACTCTGATTGTACTGTCCAAATTGGGAGAGTTAGCAGCTCGAGAAGGAAATCACAACTTCTTGTTTATGTTATATATATTCCAGGTTGCCAGCTATTGCATAAGGATTCTAATGTGCAAAGGTGACTTTAGATTTCCTGGGGGTTTATTGTTTCAAGAACTATGAGAGTCAATTTCAACTTATTTTTTAGCTGAGAAAATCAGGGCAATATTGTTATGGCCTGAGTATCTATTCTCCGGTCGTAGAAAATTTTGCAGGGGCAGGGAGAGAGGAAAGATGCTGGATGGATTATGATGAGACTGTTTCTTATGATAATGTCAATGGTTAAATATCACTATGGTGCTTTTGCCTAAAGATTATAAAAAGTTAGATCCGATCCTTTATTTACGAGGGCATTCTAGCGAATGAGGTTACTGGGCATTGCAGTGAAGGAGAGCAGGCAGGGATTCCTTAAAGCCCCTAATAAGAAGGAATTTCTAAACATCGTGTTTTTGAAGGAAACGGGTTGAAGTTATACTAAGTACTGATTTAAACTAGATCTTGGTCCTCATGGCATCAGATATTCATGTAAACTAAATTTGAGTAATAATAAACATAGTATGTTTATATGTCTATTTGATTGTTTTGTAGGAAGACTGCAAGGACATATATGAAGCTTCTAAATGTTGGTTACTTGAAATCGTAGCTTTGTTGTGGAATGGCTAGGTATTTTATTCACCATTCTATATGAATGCCTATCTATTCATTCTCCATAATAACGATAAATAATTTTCATTCTCCATAATATCTAACACATGTAATTATAGTCGGCAAGATTCCTTCGTCCCGCAAAAGCAGGGGGGCTGCTTTTCAAAATTGGGGCAAATTGTACATCTGTCTCCATATTTTGACCTTAGATTGTCAAATTTGCATGCATTTTGGGAAAGATTCGCGCATTATCGGTTGAGAAAAAATTAGGGGAAAAAAAAAAATAGAAGTAAAAATATACGGTGTTGGCGGAGCAAGGAGGCAATAGCTTCGGTCTTAGGAGGCAATAGCTTCCGGTCTTATAGCCGCCCCTTTTGCTTTCTAGAGTTTTGCCATATATATAGCTGCCATTACCGGTTCTCTCTCCACCACAACACCAAAGAAGAGATTTCACTAAACCACAACAAAGATTTCGTGAAGGCAGATTTCACTACACCACTGGTGAAGGCAGCACTCAGAGAGCATGGACATTTTGAGGTTTATGCACTCAGAGAGCATGGACATTTTGAGGTTTATTGGTTAGCGGGATGGGATGCCTGCATGGGATGGGATGGGTCATTTCTTGAATCTGACCGGCTCAATCTTGGATGTTGCATTTGAAAGGGTTAGGTAATCTACAGGCATCAGCCTAGAGGCAGCAGGTCGTTGTTGTGGGTATCTTCATTTGTGCCTAACTTATCTTTGACTATATTATATTCTCATGTTTTCTTTGGTGCAGGCTAATCCAGCTCATGAAGAAGATTAAAGGTAAGCTCTCTTGATGGAAGGTCATCTCTGTAAGCTGCTTATTACCATTCTTAATGTTTTCCATTTCATTTTCTATGTCTGCTTTGCATCTTTTCAAGCTTTCTTAGCATCAAGCTGGAAAATTTGGGTTTAGGTAGTCTCATGTTGCAGATCATAAATGCATCATGTCTAATTCATGCATTTAGTTCTTTGTTTTATTTTTTATTTTTATAAATTTGCACGACAAGAATTTTGACTTCCTGAAACATATGTACTTATGCTTATGATGATCATGAAATGACAGATTCGTTCTTAAAGAATACTCAAGCTAGAACAGAGCATGAAGGAAAACGCTGTGCGATGATCCAACAATGTCTTTTATGAAAATAATAGATGCATTCTTATGTATCCTCTCTGGCGTATTCCTCCAATGTTGGCTGCAGATCATTCTGTTTTATATTTTGCTTTGCTTCTTCTTGCCTCTTAAATGTTTGCTAGAGTATAATTGTCAAGAGTGTAAGGACATTGGTTTCATCATAGAAACATAAGTTGGCAATCATAACATCTTATCTGTACAGCATACAATGGAAACCATGATATCTTACATGTAGAGGAGTACAACAAACAACTTTTTAATTATACACAATTTCTAGGTGTTATGATAAAACAACTTAGAATTGAATTGAATTAAATTGGGTTTAACGTCATTATGACTGAATGCAACATAGTGTGAACACATCTTCAACACTAGATTTGTAGTTGTACATTTACAGAGCAATTGATTCAGTCCGAAATCAGGGAAAGTGATGGAAAAGAACCCCCTCCTCTCATTGTGAGTGGGCAAAAATCACTCCCCCTTCATCCGATACCCTGGATACCTTATGGTATCGCCCCACGGCGGTTACCATCGGTTTGGATACCTTATGGTATCGCCCCACGGCGGTTACCATCGGTTTTTATTCGTGGCCTGTGTAATAGATTTGGTTTTTGCTCCTCTTCCCATGTTCCTCGAGCATCTCTCTTAGGGTTGCTGCAATCCATTTTGCCTTTGATACACCCCTTGTTCCCTTCTCGACATGTGTCTTGCGGTCTATCTGATTCCATTTTGCCCTTATTTTCCCATACGCTAAGCATCTGTTCCAGAAATGATTTTCATCATCGACTTCTTTCATGTTACAGAATCTGCATAATCTGTCTTCCCTCGGTATCACATGCCTGAACCTGCATATCGTGAAGCGCTTGGCTTTCGATGTATTGATTTCAATGTATATTGGTTGACCTATACTGCCTCCGGGTTCATGGTCTCTCTGTATAGTTTCAGTTTCACATCTGGCTGCATATCGATCCATGCTTTCATCATCTGCTCCTGAGGTTTGATTTTTCTCCTTGCATTATTTTGTTGTCTACCTCCGTCCATAGACTGCAGCCAAATTTTCCAGCCCAATCCTCCAACTCTGTTGTTCACCCTCCTTTAGCATTTTCTGTCATTTTCTTTGAAGTCTCTATTGCTTTTCGCACCAGCTTATTTTCTGAGTGGTGCCCCAAATTTCTGGCTAAAAAGGATGTTCATTCCTTTCTATGGTCATTAGTATGAGGTCATCTGCATATGACATATTTGGAACCTTAGCCCCTCTCAGTTCTAGGGTGTAGCGATCCCTGACTTTGCTTCTTATACATTCCCCAATCACATCGATATATAACCCAAATATCTTTGGTGATAGAGGGCACCCCTGCTTGACTCCAATATCACATTTGATCCCCTCATCTGTCAACCCCATTTTTGCCTCTACCTTTTCATATAATCAAACTATCGCTGTCAATAGGCTGGTGGGCAGCTCCAACTATTGGAGTCTTAGTAAGAGCTTGTCTCTTGTAACGGTGTCGAATGCTTTTTTGAAGTGTACGAAGCAGCAATAGAACTTTTTCCCTTTGGATCTAGTATCTTCTATTAGTACTCTTAGAGTTACCAGGTGATCTATTGTTGAATGATTTTGCCTAAACCCTGCCTTCTCAACTGCTTGTTTCTGGTTCCTTTCGACCCATTCTGTCATCCTTACCTCTATAACTTTGATGTACCATTTTGCCATACCACTACTGACCATTATTGTTCTGTAATTGTTAGGATTCAATGGGTCGCCTCCTTTTAGCAATGGGATGATCTTGTTACACTGCCAGCTTTGTAGTAATCCTTCCCTTAGTGCTGCATTGAAGATCCTGGTTACTATGGCTATCAAGCTGTCCCCTGCTGCTTTAAAGATGTTGGTGGTAAATTCTAGGAGGTCTGGCACCTTATTGTTACTTAATCTGTATAATGCTTTCCCAACCCCTTCCTCAAAAAATTCCTCCTCTATATCGCCCACTGGAATCTGAATTTTTTTTTACCCCGGAGTTGTATAGTTCTTGCAAGTGTTGTTTCCAGATCCTCCTGTCCTTCAACATGACTGCACTATGTTTCTTCTTGAATACTTTCCAAAAATCCATCAGATACATCTTTATTTGAGTCATTTTTTTCGTTGCAATTCTGTTATGTTCTTCTTGCTCCTTATTACTTTTGTATATTTTCCTTCAGATTCCTTGTATCTCTCTATTCATGTCCATAGCTTTACTGCCCTTTTACAGTCTCAGTCATACCATTTTCCTTGCCTGAACTTCCTTTCTTTTCCTTGATTCCTGTGTACCCGTCCCAGAATGCTCTCACAACTCTTTGTTAGTATATTATCCAGTTGCATCCCCATTCTATCCGCATCCATTTCGTCCCTTGTCACATTACTTGTCATCTCTTCCATATTTAGTCTGAAATCCTCCCGTATGTTTGCATTCAATCTGTATCTTATCTGGGGATCTCATCATTTCGATTCTCCTGTTTACCAACCAATTTTGATGACAACCTTGACTGGTCTATGAGTTTTCCTTGTGTCTACTGGCCATTCCAACAACTTTAATTCTTTTATTCTTTCTGATGACATTGGATCTATTATCAAATAGTCTACTAACCTCTTACTTCCATATGTCTGACAAGTATATCCACCTGATCCTCTCCATTTTCTTACTCCGTTTGCTATGACCATGCCGGCTCCTGAGCATATATCCACTAACATTCTTCCGTGTGTACCTATTTCCTTGTAGTCCTTTGAAATTTGCTCAAACCCCGGGCGTGTTTCGACGATTCCCGTCCCAAACTCGGTAGATGTGATGAATTTTGCATGTTCCTTCCCTGCAAGGGGGGTTCACATTTGAAACCCGTACGGGACACTTGAGTGACTCCTAGGGGGTTTTTTACCCCTTCAACCATACATATACTTAGGGGATAGGGGGGTTTTTTGGCACTTGCCTAGTGTAAATTTCATTCGTAAGGGGTCAAAGATGCCTTTTAAGAACCCGTATACAGGGGGGTTTTTCGTTACCCTACGAACGCACATGGCATATCCCCTGTAGATATAGGTGAACCCCCCGGGCTTCCCTGTTCTGGCGTTGAAATCCCCAATTCCGATGACCATGCCCTTAGTTCTCCATTTATTCAAAACTTCACCAATTTGGACAAATTTTTGCACATCTGAATTTGGTTGAATGTACACTATTATCAAAAATAAATTTTGTTTATTAACTAGCGTTAAGTTTACAACCATATATACCCTTTCCGTACCAGCTTCTTCTACCTTCCCCTCCAGTATCTTCTTGCGTAGCATATAACATGCCACACCTGCCGTTCCTCTTCCTCTAACTCCATCTTCCATTTCCACACCGATAGCAGCAGATACCCTTGAATTTTCGGTAAACCTTTTTCTTGGTATTCCCAGGTTTTGGCTAAGCACACCACATATTCCCCCTCGTATTGTGTCAGTCCTTCCCCATCGTTCCATGGCATCTGCTGCAGTTCTAGAAATTTACTGTAAATTCCTGATTTATCTGTTTCTCCCCCTATTATTTGTTGTTCTCGTGCTGCTCCACTCAGTCTGCTCGTCCCAATCTGCCCTCTCATTCCTCCCACTTCTTGTTCCTGCATCCTCTTTGTGCCCTTCGGTCCTCTTCCTCTTTCCTCTACCCCATCTTCTTTGTTGTCCCTGGACTCCATATCTATGTCTTTCCTCGTCCCGTTGATGGAATAGGAGGCAAAAGAGGTACAACTGCATTTAATGTGGCATCTGAGGAGAGTGATGCTGAAGAAGAAGAAGAGAAAGAGGAGGATGATGAGGCTGAGGTAAACTATGCTTCTGGTTTTTCACATTATCATGAAATTAATAAGTCCGATAATTCTTTTGTACAAGATAGCAGAGCGGAAAAAACAATAGTCAGCAATGTTAATATGCTAAAAGAAAAGGATACTGCATGTACAAAAAGAGTGAAGTTG
>JAANSK020290735.1:0-10488 GCA_011763485.2 Isoetes engelmannii
AGGCTCGAAGATGACCATCTGGGTGTTGGTATTGTGAAGATGCTTGCACAAGTGGATACCATCATGTCCCAAGGTTCCTCTAGTGATTGTATTGTATGCTCGGGTCTTTTGGAATTCCAGTCCCAACTAAGGTGGCTAATTCACATTAGAGACAGAGGGGGTGCATATATAGATGCCCAAGCCCAGGATGGACCTAGTGTTGCATGCCCAGAATATGTGGAAGACGAGCTGGTCGAAGAGCCTCCATTATTGATAAGGAAGAGCCGCTATGCGTTTCATAAAAGGCAACCACCAAAAAAAAAAAAAAAAGGAGGTCCGAGAGGTGCATGCTAAGAGATGAAAGAAGAGAAATACAAATAACATACTAAAATACCATTTTCTTTTAAGCATCTGATCATGTTCAACAAGCAACCATGACTTCATAAACCAAATATTCTGTTCATATAACGACACTATGTCTTTAAGTTCAATCTTTCCTGATCATCACATCCTAACGAGCCAGTCAACCTCAAAGGAGCAAATGGAAGACAATGAGAGAGGAACGCCACGTACTTGTAGCCAATCATGCCAATTTTAGTGATAGACTCGGTAATAAGACAAGGGCCAAATGGTACGTTGGGTGATTCCTGGCTCTTCGCCTTTGCCCCATTGTATTCTTTTGCCCATGATTAGTAACTAGACAAGTTAGAACATGACAAATATACATGGAAAGAATTTATAGAATTAAGCTTTGTATACTTCCTTCAATATCAACTCTATTTTTCTTGATTGCGCCACATTGGGACATTGTAAAACATAATATTCAGATCTTGAGCCATAGACTCAATCTATTTTATTTCTCTTATATGCAATACTTCTTAAGGTCAGCATCCACTTCTTTTCCTGATTGTCGACCTTTCGTGCCTTGGAACCCGGTTTATAGATCCATTGTTAGCATTAGGGTCAATAATGCTCCATGCTTAGCTAACTGAAATTGGCTTCATTAATTTTTTGCTAGTCTTTCCATCCTTAAAACATTCTGAAAGACTCCTTATTTACCTGATTATATTCGTCATCCGAAGAAAAATCGTTATCCATTTGTGTTTTAGGGACAACGTGTTCACTTGGAGCATTTCCTCGAAACTAATTGCTAGTATTTCGGTTGAATATTGTACTTCGTTTAGCAATATGGCCACTACTTCCATCATAGTTTCTCCTTGCATCATATCCTCGGCCACTGCTTCTTTTTTCCATTGTTAATGCCAGTAATCTATTTGCTTTCTTGCAAGCTTCAAACTCCCTTTCTAACTCCCAGTCGGGCACCAAATCCTCTTGGGAAGAGTGACTACCAGACCAACCATTTGAGTTGTATCTATTTTAGCTAATACATGGTAAACTGGATTTCTCACGATCCTGCCTCTTAAATTTTCTCGGCTTGCTAGAGGGGCCGATCTTTCGTATGAATTTCTGTTGGGGAACTATAAAACTTATCTTTTCCTAAATCTGCATATTAATCAGCAATAAATGCTCCCCTGACCATTACTTTTATTTGAAAAGACCAACGTGACTACTAATATACATACCACGTATACTAGGAACAATTTTCTTAACATTATATCTAGGTCTCAAATAGCCTCTATTAATTCTAGCCTAGATTTTTTAGGGTTTCTACCCTCTATTTAACTATAAATTATCTAGTATAATGGTTATAATAAGTTCTTACGTAATTAAAAAAAAAAAAAAAAAAAAGAGAGAAGAGAAGAAGAAACAATATATATCTTCATGAAATTGGAAATATGACTTCTAGAATAGAATAGAATAGAATAGAATAGAATAGAATAACATTTTTATCATCCACGGAGACCAATTGGCCAATGGGACCCACACAAAGAAAAAAAAGCAGCAAACACATTACGCCCAGGATGAAAAAACCCTCGCCCCAAAGGGTTTTCAAGGGAAAAACCTTGCCAGTAATGAACTTGTTGATATACTATACAAGAAGATGCTATCATAACCTAGAAGGGCAGGGCCGATGCCGCTCGTCCATCACCTCCTGAAGATATGACCCAAGAGATCCCACTGCATCGGTGCTCAGCAAGAGATGGAGTGGCTGGTTCGGCACCACCAGCCGAGGATATTGTGCCCTAATCTATTCATAGGAGGGGTAGATTTGCAGAGCATGATGCTCGTCTTCAATGACCCCTTGGCTGCAGCACTGGAAAGTCATGTCCACACGTGCTTCCCTTGCCCATCACCATGTTTCAATACGGAGACGATGCCCACCTGTGCGGATGGAGGCTATCAGCCCACGCTTTTTCACGGACAATGGGGTGTGCAGGTAATAGTGTGGGTCTCGTGTGAGCGTGGAGTTCACCTCCTGCCTGTAGTGTGCCAGCTTGACCTGTGCCAGAGCCTCGGCGTCCCAGAGCTTGCCAAGGAAACAAGCGTCCAAGTATGTTTTCAATTCCTCTTGCTCTTTCTTTGTGCAGACAACCATAACAACCATAACAACCATAAATATTATTCATCTTTGTGGAATCAAAAGGGTTGCCAAATCCTCCCATCCAAAGGCCCTTCTTGTGAAACCTTGTATATGGTAATGCTTTTTCAAAAGTAACGGTATTGAGGCATGCCATAGTTTAGAAACGTAATGAAGAGGGCAATATTGAAACGCGTTTTCACCATATTAATATATGATGTGTACTAAAAGCGTTCATGAGTGCACTTGAAACAAAAACAACTCGACATTAGGAAGTAAAAAATGCACAATCATAACCAATTGCAATTGGTTATACTAGACTGGACAATTTCCTGATTATATTGATTGGCATCATGTATTTAATAAGAGTTGCTACTAGAATAAAGTCCATTACAACTTAAGCCAGAAATAAAGCATTTAACTAATATATAGTCAAGACTGCCAATGAAGCATACAGAATTAGGTATGAAAACATCCATGGTTATATTAAAGTAAACAATAAGGTATTTGTCTTTACCTTTTCTATGTTTCATTTGTTCCTTTCGCCAACTCATGAGAGAGCAACATTATTGATTTTGTTGGTAAGAATAGATTCCTTTGCATAAGAAACATTTTCACCACGACAAGATCAAGTCAAAAGATATGCGTTATGTTAAGGGTGAGGTATATGTTGATGCTCTTAACAAATGTAACTCTGACAAAACATCACTCGGGGTAAGCATTGCAAACTTCTATATTAAGATATAGTGCTTATGGTGAAAGCCATGTATGTGTATGAGTTGTCATTTATTTTCTTATCTATAGTTTAGATTAACTTCTAAAGGAATATTATGAATGTTGCAAAATGTTCAACCACCTTAGACGTCATTGTGTCAATGTATTACCATTAATTTAAGAAATCCAGACAATAGAAAATGTTTCAATGAATTTTCATCTTGCTTCCTTTGTATTATTTATAGTAATTATATCTCAAAGTAAACGTGTGTAACTAAACTCCTTTGCCAGATACATCAACTTATTTGTCTAGAACTAACAATTCATATTAGATGTGAGATTGAATAAAAAGGATTTCCATGCGTGGACAAATGGGATTTATATATAGAGCAATGTTTGAAGTGAAACGCACTAATTTAAGAAAGCGTTTCAAAGGAACCTTCTAAAATTTTGGAAACTTCTAAAATGTACCAAAAATAAAGGCATTTTTGTATTTGCAGTCCTAAGATATGCAAAATTACTTTCAAAAACATCCCTTTTAGAAAGACATCCTAGTAATTTAAGAGCATGAAAATGAAATACACTAGTTTTTTGTTAAGATAACAACTCTAAAAGACAAAACAAACTTAGGAGTTTGTTATCCTACTAACTAAATGTTATGCACCACACCATATGAGGAAAACACTTATCAGGTTTGGTGCGAAAGTCATAAGGACATCTTCTCATGCTACAACAACTATGGTTAAATAGACCTGGAAGACCAAAACAATGCATGGAAGTAACTTCTTGAACTGCAAAAATCTATGGAAGCCCAAAAATAGTTAATTAATGTAGAGGTGTTACATTAAAGATACAGAGATGCAGCAGTTGTTCAAGATATAAAAATACAATGGTACACAACAACTGTATTTTGTGCTCCAACTTCTAAAGGTGCTTCAGGAGGTTTCGAGGGGGGCCCTTTTTCTATAGGTTCGAGACCAACAAACCCGACCTCATCCTCCCGTCTTCCTGTAATGGGAGGCTGCACCTCTGTAAAGGTTCCCTTTGCATCCCCAGCAGCACTCTTAGCATCTAGCTCTTCATTTTCGTCCGGGAAAGACTCCACTGAGCTGATACGTGTACTGATGAATTTGACTTTATCATCGTCAATATCAACAGACACAACATTTCTTCCCATCTTCAGAGCGCACACTGCAGTGGTCCCAGTCCCAGCAAAGACATCTAGAACCCGTCCCAAGGGCGTGAGAACCACTGGATCAACTTGTTTATGAGCCTCTGGGGTTTTTGGTAGTGCGATACTACTGCGCCTTTGATGCTGAGCACCGTCCGAGAACTCTTATGGTATAGATTTATACCGTCCGAGAACTCTTACGGTGTAAATTTATACCGGAGGAGAACTCTGGCGTTATAGATTTGTACCGTTCAAGCTCTTTAGCGTTTTAATCTAAACTGTCTAAAAAACTAGGCGGCATAAATTTATACCGCTCGAGCTCACGGTATAAATTTATACCATACACGCATTTAATAGTAATTTACAGAAAAGCTTTACGAAAGACTTACTTGTCCATCACGGAAGGCAGGTTGGAAGTAATTGTCGTACTGCTTTACAGCCATGTGAGGTTTTTTGTTGCTATCATAAGACAACACTCTGTAACGCAAGCCTCGCAAATCTACTGCAATTTATTTTTTTGTTTCTTGAAGTCCTCTCCATTTTGAGCTTTGAAATCTGTGTATTCCCGATGCATGAAACAAATTTTATCTATGAGGCTCATCTTCATTCTGAAATCATTGTCCATATTGTGGCTAATGGCAATGACCTTTGCCTCTTCGTCTATCAATAATATAAATATGTGCCTCGACAACTTTCCAAAACTTCATTCCTGGCGTCTTCTGTGGAGAGCTCCTTTCGTGCTTTAACCTGTGTGTCCCACCAAGAACAAAGTAGGTGTACTCGTCGAAGTCTGCCACTTTGTAATCTTCCAACTGCTGCACCTGTGCTCTGTCGACCATTACGACTAGAGGAGAGACATGAGCATGTGGATTTCTCCGCTTCCTCTGCTTTAAGATCGCCACACAGACTTGTCAACTGGTTTCACCACAATATCAGCACCAAGGCAATTTTAGTGCTGCTTCTATGAACTCTTGGATGGTCAAGGCTTTGGTTGTCCTTGGCTTCTTTGTGTCCTTCTTTGTGTCCTTGGTTGCAGTAGCAGGACTTTTCTTACTTTTTGTCTGCCACCACTTTTTCCTCAGCCTCCTCTTCTTCTTCCTCCGACTTCTCTTCTTTTTCTCTCTCAGCCTCCTCTTCTGCGATCCTTGGGTACCAAATTCCCTTAACCATTTCATTTTCCTCGCATAAAATGACAGAGGCTAAAATATCTATTATATCCTGAACCACAAAACAAAATTCAGATGTTGCGTGTACAGATTTATACCATTCTCTAGTAGCAGAACCCTTAAGAAACTTACATATTCATCCTGATTATTCAAAGAGATGTATTCTCGTACATCCTCCGGCTTGCACATACCGATACGTAGCATGGTCGAGTCCAAGATGTAATCTACCGCTGCGTCATGGTTTAATATCTTGATGATTAAGATATCCATCTTTTCCCCAGGCCTTACGCTGCACATCTCACCAGCAGGGAAGTACCCTGACTCTTTAAACTTCCCCTTGCCTTGTGCCTTGCAGACAAAGAGATAGGCTTCATTCTGTGTGCTAGGCCTGACTCCTCTGGCTACATACCAAGTCGTCTTCCTCTCGTCAAACACATTGACTATAGGTTCTTCTGGTGCTCCCTTGCCCTTAACAGCTGACTTTGAACTGTTACAATCAATTTTTCATGTTGTTAGGTAATAATAAAAAACAACAACTTATGCTAGATTTAGGCTAGAATTAAGCAAAACTTTACCTATAAAACAGCAAAAACTAGCGCACTAGAAGTCGATTTGCGTTGTAAAAGAGCTCGGACGATATAAATTTATATGCTCGAGAGCTTGATCGGTATAAATCTATATCGTTCGAGTGCACACGGTATAAATTTATACCGCTTGAGCACTCACACGGTATAAACTTATACCATTTGCACTCTTACGGTATAAATTTATACATCATGAAAGACAAAACACACAAGATCCCTAAGAAGGAAATGGATAAAGCCATGTGCAACCTACATGCAGTAGCAATGTATGATAAAAGACATAGTGCTTGAGTCTCAACTGTAATAGTGATTATCTGTGTAACTTGCTAAATACAAACTCTCAGTTCCTTTGATGTCTTCTCAAAATGCTTTCCGTAAAAAACACTAAACTTAAGCTGGACACAATATTTAAGAAGGATTCAAAGCAATATCAAAGTATATGAACTGCCTAATATTTTTGCAGAAGGAGGAGTCCAAAATTAGTGAATGATTCCCGTCTGTTAGAATAGGTCCCACTTTATATATATGCGTCTTAAATCTGATGCATTATATTAAAAGGAGCATACAAGACTATATTGATACACAGGAATTTGAGTATGAAAAATTACCATATCTTCTAGGGCTATTCAAGGCCTATAAAAAGGAATACAGACGGATTACTAATGCACATGGCACAATATACAATGAAATCTCCCACATTATCACAGTTACTGAATGCTATCCTGGAAATTTGGTCTGAGGTGTCTAAAGATGCTTGTGCAAATATGAATATGATGGTAGCCAATAAGGAGAATGCTAATTGGATAGTGAATTCAGTATATGATGTAGTACTCTACCTCCCAAGCTAAATTGAGGAAGTTTATGTGGCAGGGATCACCAAGTGCGATGAGGGAATCCTTCTGTTGGGGGAAAATGGAATCTGCAGAGTTAGTGAAAAGATCATAAACTTAGCTTGGGATTACATGATAAAGCAAAGTGAAAGAAACCAATTATGGCTGAAAACATCCAGCAATGGCAGCATGAAAGCAAAATGGTTCAAAAGAGATTTAGGGGGAAAATGCTGGTGCATGATGAGCAAGAAAAACTTTGTCAAGACCAACAATTGGGTTCTAACTAATTGCTTTATAGAATTAGGTAAAGGAGCATGGCAGCAGGTTTGTGGCATACCAAATATCACAAAAAATGGTTCGTCGCGCAAAACATATATCTATACGGGCATTTTGCTATGGTTTTCATATGATTGTGTCGATGTATTTGTGTGAGGGTATACCAAGTGTACTTATAGAGCGCGCAGTATCTTTGCATTAAACATGGTAATTTATCCTAATGGTTTTGCCCATGTATGTATTGTTTTGCTGTATTCACAACAAAATACATGGTGCTTTTACATGCAAGCATCGAGAGTACTGAGATTAGGGTTCGTGCACTTCCTGCTTTGTAAGGATCCGGCATGCTATTTTATTACTAGGAATACTCCTTCTTTCCTGACTTGACCACAGAGGAGATAAGCGCAAGAATGTTGAACTTGCCCTGCCGTAGATTCCTTGGGCTATGGCACAACACTGGAATTCCGAAGGATGGGCTGACTTTGGGAGGGCCAGAGATCCTCTACCGCCCCAACACCTCTGCCTCAATCTTCGTTCCCACCAAGAGCTTGAAGCCTATTTAGATCCAGAGGTTAGAAGGCAAGTCTTGTTTCTTAGATGATTTTACAGATCTAGACTTAAGCAATTGCAACATTAACAGCGAGCTACTCCTTGAACTCATTTCATACTTGAAAGTGCATGGAGTTTCTATCACCACTCTGAATTTGAGTGATAACTCTGTTGACGCTGAAGGGGTGAAGACATTATGTGCTCAAATGGAAAGGGACTGGCTTAATTTTAAGAATCTTACTAAAAAAAGAATAAGGTTACAGATGAGGGCTGCAAGTTGGTCTCATGTGTTTTGGATTGGACAATTTGTGGTTTAATAAGTTTAGGGCTTTGTGGTAATCCAATAACAAAAATAGGTGTGCAGCATTTAAGCCAGGCAAGCAGCAAAAATTGCAGGCTTAAGAGGCTTAATCTTGGTTCTACAGGATTGTTTGTTCCAGTATTTCCTCAGCTTCTTCAAGGATCTCTGAAGACTCTAAACCTCTGCTGCAAACATAATAATTGGTCCTGCATACAACTACTGTGGCAAATGGACAAGGTATAGAATGGTGGTTTATATGTTCAAATAAATGTTCTGAACTCTTTCGCTTGTAAGGAAATAATAATTGGTATCTGAAATACATTTTATTCTTATGTCTTGAATTGTCCAGCATCTGCAAATGGAGAAGCCATAAGATAAAGACACCTTGGATGATTCATCCTCAAATGATGTAAAACCCACGATAGTATTCTTGCTTTGCTTTTTAGCTTCAAGATAATCTTTCTTTTCAAACTGCAGTCAGGATAATGCAACTATCAATAGCAGATCTTCCATGGCATTGCCATCATCTCCAGTTCAAGCTTACCCTAGTTCAAGCTTACCCTACATAACTGTTGATATGTGACATTGAATTCTTTTGTTTCAGCATTATTATTACATGTTGTATCATTTCTTGTTTGTTGTGTGATTTCCTTGTTTTACTTGCTTATCTTTTCATAATTCCTTAATTCCTGCTTTTAAATACTATGATGTATGTCTAACAATACACTTATCTCTTCTTCTTCCTCTATACACATCCATGCTCATAGCATGCTTATCTCCTTCAACCATAGTATAGTAAATAATATTTGATCTTTGCATGTTATAGAAATAGCTCTAAATTGATAATGCTCCTATGGAGCCAATGCGTGAATAAAGCTTTTTATTGTGCACATTGAATGTTGTCTAATTGTTACCATTCCCACATGTAGTACAATTCCAAACTGTAATGTTTGACATTTGGCCCCGAAGGGGCCGAGAAAAATTTCCATACAACTTTCGTACGATTTTCGTACAATTTCAATGCAATTTTCATACAAGTATATCACATGAAACCGTGATATATCTCACAGACAACTGGGGGGTCTGGGAGGTTTAATTCAATGGTTTCATGTGATATATTTGTACGAAAATTGTATTGAAATTGTACGGAAATCGTATAGAAGTTGTACAAAATTTGTACGGAACTAGACTTCATCAAGAACCTAGCAAAAGCAGGGAAATATGAGGAAATAAAACTTTTTAAGTTGTATTTAGGTATAATGTTCATATGCTTGTACATGTTATTCTTCAAGACATGCTATTGAGTCTATTCAGCAGATCGGAATTGATCCTAATAGTACTAAAAAGCAGTTTAAAAATGTTCAAGCTTCAATTTAGAAATGTTCACTATGCAGAATATTATATGTGCATCTGCCACTACATAAATTTGTTGTAGAAGATACGTTACCCAAAGAGTCAGAAATTATCAGAGATTATCTTCATAAAGGCAATGCAACAAGCACTAGTTATTAATCTTGTACAGAGTAATGCATATTTGATAGAAAAACCGGGAGCAAGTCTGGCTGACCACTAAGATTAACGTCCTGAACTCTTTTGAAAACATAGAAATTACTCATACCTGAGAGGCGTCCGTTTGTCTTTTCCTTATTGCTTTCAGTTATGCTTGTTTGCCCATTGGAAGATCATTGCCAGTATCTCCACAAATGCTCCAAATTATTGCTATCATTGTCATAAGTTCCATCAGCATCACGAAACACAAGAGGCAGACAATTCAGCAATTCGCATCCTTGTGGCCAAGATTAAATCACATTTTTCTCCCCATTGCACTGCCAGAATCAATGCTAAGGCTGTGAAATTTTTTGAGGTTTAGAGCAGCACCCACTTAGCCTATCATGGCGTAAGAACCACATCTGCATATCCTATCCTTGTTATCTGAGCCATATGGTGATTGATATGCTTATAATTTCCAGCGATCTAAGCCGCAGGAACAACATCCGAATACCCTAAATAGGGTTTAAGAAATGGTTCAAACAATGCACCGAGGTATGGTTTTAACCTTTTATCTGCCAAAACCCTAAATCATACACAATTGCAGTCTTACCATCAAATCTTCTGATGCATGCCAACTATATGGTGGCCGCTGAGCTTTAGGGTTACGAGAAAATTGTGGCCATCATGTATTTCGTTTTTCTCAACTGTATTTCCTTTTTCCAAAGGTTTCCTTTGCCTACACACAGGTAAAAATGTTTCTGTCCAAAAAACAGATTATGTAACCACTAGTAATGGTGCCCAGCGTTGCTGGGCATAAATTGGGAATCTGTAAATGATAAGGCAGCAATGATACCGAGGTGATGCTCACTACTGTGTTAATGCATTGGCGAGGTTTCTTAATGTCTTCCGTGTTTGCTTACTATTAACCTATTTGAAATCAAAATATAT
>JAANSK020290746.1:0-10488 GCA_011763485.2 Isoetes engelmannii
CTTCTATATATATCCAAGACGACGGCCGAGATTGTGCCACTCCAGTGGCCGAGATTGCGCCAGGTGTCGCTCATGCACGCTGCCTGTGTGGCGACCGTATTGGGTCAGAGTACGTATGGACGCCGTATTGGAACAAAATACGTACGGTCGTCACACCCGGTTAATGTTGTGGAGTTCTCAAATATTACTGTTCCAGAGCTTTTGCTTTTAGAATATGTTGGAAATATTGTGGGGTATGCCTCGTACAAGTTTTTTTAAATTGTATAACAAGAGTTGTGAAATACTATAAGGTTTGAGGCAGTTTTAGGGGTATAAAAGGGGCTCTCGCAGCCCTACTTCACCCCCTATGTGAACACTGAATATGCACCAAAACCAAAGGGGTTTTAAGAGGAGTTTAATTTAGAAGTGTTGGATGTAATGGTTTGTATTAACTAGAAAAATGTAAAGGTAATGGTTTGTGTTGTTAAACAAAAAATTGGCCCCTTTGGGGCCTTAGGAAAGGCACAATAGATGTTAACAAGGCCATGAACTACTAGCAATATTCACAAATACGAACCATGGAGAAACATTGTGATCTACAATAAAGCCACTGCTTATTCCACACCTCCACGCCATCTATGGTCCAAATCAAAACATAACCGATGAATATGCCCATCCAACAGCTCTCGGTGCCCAGCATCATCCCCCGTGTGGATATGCCCATATGTGCCATAGATTTCTCAAGAAACGTCCAAGAAATGCAAACATAGACACGTTTGAAGTCAAGTTTTAAAAGAATACAATTATGTTTGGAGAGCCTATTCCAATAAGGAGCCTCATTTGCCGCAGTATAGTTGTCAAGAATGAATCTTCTTGGCAGGAAAGTAGATTGACACGTGTTGATATATCTTGAAGATGAATAACAATTTTGCCAGAGATGATTTTGGCTATCAACTTGTACATAGTAGTACTCAATGAGATCGGACGCCATTCATTAATCTTGGAAGGGGCTTCAATTGTATTGTACGATTATAGAAAGATAATGCTTTAGTGAGATTGGCACATGTTTTTACGTCAAAGATTTATATTACTACTTAGGCGGAAAAGGATGCATAAATATTAAAAATGCTCAGAAGATGTGCATGCTTGATATATCAGGGTGTACGTACTGGTTCCTCTCATGGAGGCATATTGTTATTTGATGAAAACAAATAGCTTTATTTCAGAAGATATATCTGATTGTCTTGTTTATATGGTTACTAATATCATGACTTGGTTAGTATTTACATTTGAACTTGGTTGGAGGACTCTAAACATTTGAACTAAATCGTTTGCATTCCTTTTTCTCCATATGTACTTTATATGCAGTTACATCCAGCATGAGCATTCCAGCAAAAGTAAGACATGTTTCTAAGACCTAGTTTTCAACTTCATCTCCTAAGAACCATTGTCAAATCTTATATTGAGCCATGTTATGAGCTAAAGCTCATTTCATACGCACACACACATGTACGCATATGCACACACGCAAGCGCGATCACGCTCGTGCACGCACGCACTCACACATGCACGCATGCAAGCACGCACGCACGCACACACACACTTCTTGGCCGCAGTAGTCACCTTCCGAATATTGCATCCGAGAGTGAAGCCCAACGAGGCCATGCAGAACAAGTTGTTGTGCAGGTTTCATATAGCCTACTTATGTTGGCTTTATTAGCATATAGAAGTGCTTTCGCATCTCGTGCTTTGTTATGCTTGCATGTAAGATGAGGCAGGAAGGGACTGTTCCCTTCCAGGAAATCCATGCCCATAGCAGGCGAGCTAGAGGGCTACCACTGCCCGTACATGACTTGAACTCCATTGTACGTGGCCACGCCACCCAAGAGGTATCGAGCCCATACCAAGAGCCTCACGCATTGCATACTGGTACTAGGCCTAGCTCATAGTGTTCCCCGATAGGCCTTACACACCAGAGGGATCAACTGCTCTGGCCCTCCACCCACAACACAGGCGGGCTCTTATGTAGGGAACTAATCAAGCCTAAAACTAGGATCATACTAATACAAGGTTTAGGTCTCTACCCCCTTCCTAATACACAAGAGGGCGAATCAAGGGGGAATCACACGTTTTGTGCACAAATAAGGGCAGAGTGCATGCAAAGGGGTTATTTATATGCAGTTTTGTATGTATACGTACTTTAAAAAATACGCATGTAATGATTTTGTTGCATATATTAAGGGTTAAGGGGGAAGAATTAGTAACAATAATTATATAGGCATATGTGAATACATTTGAGAGTAAAGTACCTCAAAGGGGCTATGTAGAATTACTATATGGGGTATAAATATAGGGAATGAGTGGGATGTACGAGAAGAGTTTTTTTTTTTTTTTTGTGAAGAGTGGTAAATAAGGGGTTTTTATATGACCCTAGAAACGCAGATGCCATATCCAAAATACATATAGGTGAACCCCTGGGGGGCGAATCAACCATCCACTGGTCATCATAATAAATACAGAAACATCATAACAAAATAGAAATCTTTCTAACACGCAGGGTTAGCTTCATTGGTCAGTTCTTGGCACCGATAGGTCGGAATGGGGACAAGAATAGCCAATGGTTGATCTCAGAATCAAGAATAGGGCAAGAAACACCTACCAGAACCCTGACTGGCGGGCATTGCTCCTCTGAAGACTTCCATAGCTGCTGGAGAATGGGTCGAGACTGTGGCAGGTGCGCTTCCCAAGAATGGGGACAATAGGTGTGCTCCTCAGGCTGAAGGCAACTGCGGGGCACCTGCTGTTGATGGCGACTTGGCTTGACTGCTGGCGTTGATCCAAAAGTGGGGGGCTTTAGGGTTTGCCCCCTTTTATAGAGAAGGTACCTTTTAGGGTACACTCACCTAGAGTTGGATGGTAATAGGTCAAGTCATGGGATCATGGCATGTGGCAGTTAGCATAATATATTGACATGCTACAACATTTGCAATATATTTAGGGTCTAGGGGTGCATCACCCCATGGGTTATTCTATACCAACTACCGAGTACATGTCGTACGTATGCATGTACTAGTGACGTGGCCACTATAATATATGTATTTATATCGTATATTATCCTGGAACGCCACAGAACGTCCAGACATCTTGAGGAACCTCGACCACGATTTCAAGCCGAAAGAAGTGGAGAAATTCTTCAAGACGACCCGATATCAACATAATTAAATGCGATCATTATACTAAAACAATTATAATATATTAAGTCAATAGCCAGACTATTCAAGGATAAGGATATATCTAGGATGGAAATGTCTCAATCCACGAGTCAGGCATCACGAATATAGGGATTTGTAGTCGTCGATACCATAGCCATCAGAAGAAGAGCCAAGATACCTTAGTCACCAAGGAGATGCACAAGGTACAGGAGGGACAAAGGCCAGAAACCGAAAGTTGGAAAAATCCTAGCAATTGACTACTTCCACGAGCTCGATAGAGGCAAAACGAGGTTCGAAATTGCAGGAACGTCATTGGGAAGCACCTTAAAGGACCATAAGACAACGTGGCAGCATAGCACCCTGGAAGGCACCGATGTACAAGCCATGAGATCGAGGGGATCAAAGGAATAGGTTGCAAGATCGTATACGGAGAAGCGAATAGGCACCTCACCAACATACAACAGCTTGCAGAAAACTTGGCAAATGCAAAATCGAAGATTCGAAGGCCAATCAATGAAGAGAACAACTTCTTGGGATACTAGCCAAAGGATCATGCACAACTTTAGGAAGCACCGCCAAAGAACTTCAAACATAGTGGACAGGGACAATAATTGCCCAAGAACAAGAAAGGAAGAAAACTTGAATGCCGAAACGTCAACAGCCGTTGCATCTTGCATCTTTAGTTAGAACATGAAGCAACAGGTATGATCGCAGGTAATAGTAGATATCAGAGAGCTCGACATATCAACAAGTCTATCCAGAGTACGAGACGACATACAACACCCTCCTCCCCCCCCCCCAACCCACCCCAAAACCCCCACATACTGTAACAGATCAGAAGATAGGGATGTGGGGCGATTATATGTGAAGCGATCAATATTCTCGACACTTTCCTCGCAACGAGACACTGACAATAGGAGGACTCAACACACGGGATGATGATGGAGTCACGCGCGACAATATTAGATTTAGAGTCATCCTTTAACCGCTAAGATGAAGGATACAACATGAAGGATAATTTTCAACGGCATAAAAGACATAAAAGATCTCAAGTTGTCAAATACGTCATAAAAGCCATCAGCAATGGGAGACCCCTAGTGAAGAAACTCGACCTACATCAAGGAGGACCACAACTTCAAGACGATCGGCGTCTCGATTCATTGGAAGAATCTTACCTTCCTGCTTCAAGTAAGCGAGCAAATCCATTAAACAATAAATTACGGGGGCACTGGGGAGGGGGAGACGTTGATGAAGAACCTCGCCTTAAATAGCGATCTCCCAACCAAAAAAATGCATGCAATACATGCATGCAAGACATGCATGCTTGCCCATTCTCGAATCTCAATCCGATGGCTCGGATCGATGGGGTTTTCCATGAAGTCTTGTGTGCCATTTTTATAACAGAATGGGAATGAGCTGCCAACATAGCAACAATGAAAGGGATAAACGTTATTTTGCTTGGGATTTATCTTTTTGCATATTTGCATGATTTGACAACATTGTTACAAGATATTGACTCTTTTTGAATATTCTGCAAATAGGTTTATATCTCATATCATGCAACCGTTCCTCTATATTAATTATCAACCTTTACAAGGAACTACTGAACTACCCACCAATTCTACAAAGCATACAAAGTAACTCGACATTGCCCAAGACCCTTTTTTTTTTTTTTTTTTTTTTTTTTTGGTATAATAAAACGACTACAATATTGAAGTCAAGCCTTTTGAGTATCTAGTGCTGATGATGATGATGATGATGATGACCGTGATGATCAACTCCCCCCTTAAGTTATCAACCTTATGCAACTCATAATTTGGATATATACAAGTAACTATTAGCAGGCTTACCAAGGCACTAATACGTCTAAATGCAAGACACCACATACAAGAGCTCACTTCCTTTGTGGTGCGACATTAAAATATTCTTCCTTCCTTCCTTCCTTCCTTCCTTCCTTCCTTCCTTCCTTTATTATAAGAACTATAGTTGCTTTACAATCTTGTTGCTTTCCTCCTTGTTTTTCTCCTTTTCTACTTTAAGTTGAATACGCAACACAAAAGGACTCACTTAAAATCTAGCTTTGAGCATTTGGGATTGTTTTAAAGACATTTAATTACAATGTACAATCCTTTATGCTTAACTTGTAAAAGCAACATGGTAAAGATAACTCTATGTCTATGTTTCAAGTAGATTCATAAAACCAAGTGTGTTCTGTGAAATACATACACTAGATTGCTTGCAATAAAGACTCTATTTCATATCTATCATGATGAAGCACAAATGCAAGAGCGCGCTTTCCCACATGATGTAGCACAAATGCAAGAGCACACTTTCCCACAAGCAAGCCTGCCCTACTACTAGTTAAAATTATTGACAATTGATCAATCCATCTTGAACAAGAGCATCAAGAAATTCCAAGAAGTGATTACACTTACTGGGTATTTTTTTAGACCTCTAAATATGTCTTCTTCTTTAGAGGAAAACACGAGTTTGATAACTTTGCTAACTTATAGAGAATGAAAGTTGCTTTTTTCCCACAAGTTAATAGGACAATTGAGATAAATATTTTCGCCACCAACTTTGACCTCGTGGCAATCTTGTTTCCACGACTTGCTTGCTTTCTTGCCTTTACTTGATGAAGGATCACATAGATATATCACAGACTGAAGACTCCCATGTCATAATCTATCATAAAAAGACATCGCATGATGGGCGTATTGTGCGATAATATTAATATTGAAACATGTATTCCAAAGGGACTCAAATGCTTCCTTTGAGGTAAAATTCCTGTGTTGAAACCATGACATAACAAGTCCACAATTGTTTGGACTCTTTTACAAGAGGAATAAATAAGAGCACACAATCTTCCCATATCAGGCTCCACAAAATCTATAGGGACACCTGCAAGCATTACCAATATCAAATCCAAGAGAAGTGTTCAAATAGAGACACAAAGAACAGAAATATTTTATGTGCAAATACATGTCGTTTCAACAGGATTCATAATCATTTTGAATGATCAACTGGAAAAGAAAGAGATGTTAGCAGGTCTTCAAGAAAATACCTGGAAAATGACTAACATGTTCAGGTCATATCACCATCTTATATTCTCCTTTTGCGAATACGCAGGTAAAGAACAGGTATGTTTTCCTTTTCATAAAAACAAAGACTAAATCATTGTTAGGAAAGAAAATAAAAACGAAGTAACAGAGATGATCTGATACCTTGGATGGATACAGCAAGCACTAGAGCATGGTGCTGCACAAGCTGGACGATGTCGAACAGCAGCGAGAGGAAAAACTACGTAATGGGCCATTCAAGTCAATTATGTCCATGTATCCTTCCATATATTCTTACCTAGCCCCAATAAAGGTCATCAATGACACCAAGTCAGGTCCAAACGTCATTTTGTGGAATAAATCCTCCATTTCTTCAATCCATCCAGCTCGCCCAAACATGTCAATCAGACACCGATAATGTTGGGATGTTGGGATAATTCCATAATCTCCACTCATAGCAAGAAACTGCTGGCAGCTGTCATTTAGCAAGCCTGCATGGCTGCATGCAGAAAGAAGATTGATAAACGTAATGCTGTCTGGTTTTATACCTTCCTGTTGCATTAATTGGAAGTAATGAAGTGCATCCTCCCCATGGCCATGTTGTGCATATGCTGCTATCATGGCCGTCCAAGACACCAGATTTCGTGCACACATTCTATCAAACATCTTTTGGGCATCCTTCAAACTGCCACACTTAGCATACATGTTGATAATTGCATTTCCAATGACAATATCTGATTGAAGGCCACTGTGAGTGATGTAATGATGAACCAAACTACCCTCCTCTAATGCAGCCAGATTGGAACAAGCATCAAGAAGACAGACAAAGGTTACCCTATCAGGCTTCAGGTTACTCTGTCTCATCTGTTGGAACAATTCTAGTGCATTTTCCCCATGTCCATGATTGCTATATGCTGCAATCATGACAGTCCATGTGACAATATTCCTCTTATGCATTTGATAAAAAACCATACATGCATTTTCTAAATCACCACACTTGCTATACATGTCTATAAGTGCTGTCTCCAGACAAACATCTGATTCTATTCTGTTATTAACGATGTAAGCATGCAATAATTTCCCTTCTAAGAGGGCTACCAATGCGGTACACGAGTCTACAAGGCTCATGAAAGTGATTTTATCTGGCATAACTCCTGCCAATCGCAATTTTTGAAAAAGTAGCAGAGCTTGATGATCCAAACCATGCTGAATATATGTTGCAATCATAACATTCCATGATACTATATCTAAGTGCTGCATCTTGTGAAAATTATTCTCTGCTTCTTCTAGGCTTCCTGTGCTTCCATACATTTTAACAATTGCAGTTCCCACCACAGTGTCGGACTCAAATTCACTACCAATAATTGCTCCATGAATCAATCTGCCTTCTGCTAAGTCAAAAAAACTCGAACATGCTCCAAGGACCATGACAAAACTAATCCTGTTAAAATTCACTTCCTCCAGCTGCATTTCATGGAAAAGAATGAGAGCTTGGGCGTGCAGCTCTTGTTGCATATAGGCGGAAATCATAGTGTTCCATGAGACTATACACCTTTGTATCATACTGCTGAATACTAATCTTGCATCTGGTACACTGGAACACTTCCCATATAAGGTAACCAGTAAATTTGCTAAAAAAACATTATTGCCTAGCCCATTTCTCAAAACATGAGCATGAACCTGCTTGCCTTCTGACAAAGCCCGTGAATTAACACAGAGCTGTAAAATACAAGCATGAAAAGAGACGTCCTTATTACATCCTTGCTGCTGAAGACGATCCAGCGCATCTTTCAGATTTCCTTGTCTGTCCAATGCATTAACATGCTTGCAAGCGTTGTAAACTCTATGGTCATTTATGGTTGTTAAGCATTCAGGCAACACAATGTGACCGTGATCTGTAGATGAGAATGAAAATGCAAGGTTTATTTAGAGAAACTGCTAAAAATTTATGATAAAAAAACTAGCGTACCCGGTAAAGTAGCAACATGAACAGCTCTCCATTGACATTGCTTCCGTCGAAGCAGCATTACAGTCCAGAAGAGAAGGTTAGGTTTAATTACTAGTTATTCTTTTTGTTCAATGTTAGAAATGTACAAGATTGTCTCAACTGTCTTTTTATTCCGAGCATAGATACCAAGGCCTTTTATATAATGGGCAGGAAAATGGATTAAATTTTCTTAATTTTTTGTTAAACATATACTTAACCATTGGATGACGTTATGTGGAATGGCCACGGGGATTGCATTCCCGCATGGCCTGATGCCACAACAGTGACCGCTTAAATCGGGAGCCCCATTAGGGGCGACCGGTTTATGTGGGAACTGTTGTGGCATCAGGCCATGCGGGAATGCAAGACCGATGGGCCATTCCACATCGTCATGGGCGGATGCCATGAAGAATTCGTTGAAGACTGAAATCATTCAGAATAGAGATTCATGCACAAATCTTGCATGCAAAATTTTAGCAAGCAAAGTCCTGCACAGATGCGGCATCTAGAAACCAAGCTGTTGATCCAAAGAATGTATTTCGTCATAATCCTTTGTGAACCCACCTGCAGGTAAACTTCAGAATGGTCAAGCTCGTGTCCATTCTGTGATGCAAGAATGGCGAGCCGATGTGCAAGAATGCACAGCCAGCGTCCATGACGTGGATGGAAAAAGGTTCAATATTAACCATCTAAATCTGCTGCTCTTTCTCATGGGAGAGAATATTTATCCTTTTTTGTTTCTGTTTTCTAACAAAAGGCATTTAATACCTTAACTAAGGGCCTTTCAGCCATCCAATTTAATCGACAACATTATTTATTTTCTTTTTCTTTTTTTTCTTGAAGGCACGATTTTTATTAATAATATAATAGAGGACCCCTCTAAGGGCCAGATAGGAAAAATTCTTTCCATAACAACTATGAAGACACTAACACAGATGCAAAGGTATTCAGTACTCCATTTGAAACATGCTCAGCTTCTTCCCTCTCAAAACAAGTACTACGGGGACCTCTAACCAATTCCTGTGCAGTACTATAAGGAAGTGGTCGCCCTCTTCCCGCTCTAAGCTGTACTACAGGAGCAAGATTCCCCACTTTCCTGCATCCCTTCACATCCCTTCACATTATTTATTTTCAACTGCTCATCCCCCATTATAAACTTTGATGGCAAATATAGTACAACCACTTGTTTATATAATACAAAAAATTTATCCCGGCAAGGCCACCGCGAACATTTTTCTTTCCAAGAGAGATGTTGCAAAAAAAAATGGTATGACGTAAAAAAAAATGTTCTCTTTCCCTCCCTCCCTGTAAAAAAATGCTCCCTCCCTCCCTCCCTCCCTCTCGGGCATTGGATAGATGGAAGAAAATTGAGAAAATACTAAAAATATTTCGAGATCTGAACTTGGCACTAAGATGCAAATGCCATATGATATGCTTCTAGCGGAATGTGAAATGATTTCTTTGGAAGTAGAAGCACTTTGCAGGATTCTTCATTATGTGTGTAAACTTCTTTATGATATGCCAGATGACAATTTGCCAAGGTTGGCTTGGAGGAGACAGGCACAAAGGGGTGGTTTGCAGACATAGATATCTGGCTAGCTAGATGGGGGATGCACATGAATTATTTGGGGATTTATAAGAATGATATACGGGTATGGGTCATGAAAAATGTCACTCGTGTGTTGGAGGGAAGGTGCAGTCAAGAAGGAGTTTTATCGAAGTCATATTAATTCTCTGCTACAAGGAGCCAAGTATTTGTAGGAAACATTTCTGTTAAACATAGGCAAGCGATTTGCAAAATGAGAGTGAGTTCGCATAGGCTTAGATATCCCACATATCCCTCATGAGCTTAGATCATGCATAATATATAATATTGGAGCACTTGAGGATGAAGCACATGTGCTTCTTCATTGCCCGGCATACATTGACTTCCGCATTAAGCATGGTACGCAAGCTCACACGCTCATGGATCTCTTTTATCTCCCAGGTGCTCAAATTGGTGCATGTATACTTGAAATTTTGGACCACAAAGATGGTTGTCCGAAAGCAATGGACGTAAGGGAAGTGGAAGAGGAAGAGATGGGAGGGGTTAATGCATTATTTTCAGACGATGCATTAGATGATCTTTTTTATAATTGACAATGTATTGGTTTGAATGTCTTATAGACATGGAGGTCTCATAGACGTAGTAATACAATTTCATTTCATCTCTCTCCCTCCCTCCCTCCCTCCCTCCCGCCTTGGCCACATG
>JAANSK020290757.1:0-10487 GCA_011763485.2 Isoetes engelmannii
AATGAGAACGTATACAAAAGTAAGCATCAGGACAGATGCGACGGTTCAGTTATGCCAGGTGGACAGACCATGGCTGATTATATTTCCATATTTTATCAATATTTGAGATGTCTATGATGTTTCTTGCTCAACCGCGTTGCTGTATATTATGGAGGTGCATGGGCCAAATTTTGGAAAAGCCACGGTTATAATGATTAGCTCACGTGACTTTGTTTTATTGGACTAGAGCAGCTCTGCTATAATTTGTTTTTGTTATATTTATATTGCAAATGCATGAAACCACAATGTGAATCACTTGGTTGTTCCTTCAACCTTAAGTATTTTACTTGTATATTTTACAAGTTTCATAACAAATGTTGAACAAATTTATTCAATAATTACCATTGTAGTTGGATAAGTTTCTTTAATATATACCATTGCAGCTGGACAAACTTAAATATATATGATTTGCAGCGTGCGATTTATGCCATTGCCTTGGTCTTCCTAAGAATAACTTACTAAATAAGTATGTTGTAATTTCCTCACATGTAGCTTGAGTTATTCTGTTTTCACAGCCACAAGAATGCTAATGTAAATCACTAGAAACTAGTGAGCATAAAGTGATACTTCATCAGCAGGTTGATGGCGAATATCAAAAATTTATTTCTTCCTAATTTGTGTCTAGTGCAAGTGATACAATCATGACATCTCACATTGTTTTTTGCCAGATCAAAGAGGTTTTAACCTCTAGAATGTTTTGGGAAGATGGAGAAAGAAAACAACAAGTCAAATGAAATCATATTTTTGAGTAGCTTGAAAGTTTGGGCTAGTCCACGAAAAAAATTGTTTAACTTGGTCTCACAAAATATATTGTTGTCGAAAGTGCCCTGGTTGATATGTACGTCAAATATGATAGTGTGTGGAAAACACTAAGACATGTTTAATAAGTTGTCTGAAATGATATAATGCACATTGCTAGGGGAGGGGGGGGGGGATATGCTAAGCTTGGGTATAGTCTATTGGCCTTAGATTATTTTGAATCGTGTGCATTAAGAGGGGGCTATGCTCAGCTTGGCTATGGTCTATTGGCCCTAGACCTTTGTAACTATCAAAGACACAAAGCCACAAAATTGATACAAGATGAAGATTATTCTTCATAATTAGGCATTAGAAAGTTTCAATCAATTCTTTTGTCACACAGAAATATTTTTCAAGAACATGTAAATTTCTGTCCTAAGTAATCAAAAGTGCTTTGGGTTGCCCTTGATGTGGCCTTCATCCTGAGTCCGTGGAGCATTGCCTGGTCTTATGCCCCCACTTGCAGATTGCTTGGTATTGGGTTAGGGCCTTGTTTCAAGTCAGGCTGTCTAGTTAGCAGCTACTGCTTCATCTGTATCCTGCTGTAAGCTCTGCATTTGTGTGTGGCTTGGTTGGTGTGGTTGATCTGGAAGCGGCGGCGGTTGTGGATCTTTCAGGGAATTCAGCAGCCTTCGGCCTCTCTTGTTCCCCGACTCAGGTATAAATTATTTCAGAGTTTTCTTGTGTTCCCGAGATCAGCAGAGCGAAAGTTCTCCATTTGGCGGGATTTCTTGGGCATTGTGGATGGTAGTGGTGGGTTTATACATACTTAGTGCTGCAGTTTATTGTGAGCTTGTTGTGGAGTGTTGAGGTATCTCTGCCTCTTTGGGGCAGCTCTCTTTCCTCCTCACTCGATTTGTAACATTATTATTCTTTTAATTTATTCGTGATTCAGTTCTTCAAAAAAAAAGATGCTTTGGGCTAGTTCGCAACTTTGTTCTGACGGATTTAGTTGTCAAATTCCTACTGAATTTCTTCCCATTGCACTCAATCGGCTCTTTTCTTGAATGCATGGATCCTCCTCTAACTATTGAAGGCAAAATATTCCAACAGCTGATCTCTGTGACAGTAGAACCAATCACAATTATTTTATTTCCATAAAGGAACAATCTAGTTTCCATATTGCTATAGCGTCTTGAATTCTTATCTTTCTCAAGGAGATGATGATGTCTAATTCAAAATCCAGGTTAATTCGTAAAGCTCCTGCTATGAAATTTTGCGAGCATTTCTTGTCTATCATATTTCCATATAACAACTTAAAACACTAAGACAAATGAATGAAAGTAACTGCTATTCATGGTTGTCTTTTAGTTTCTTTACTTTGTGATTTTAAACGATTCATAGTATGAACTGGATAGGGAATGGATTTTGTTCAAATAAGGTATCTATTAGAACAAGTAGTATCGTGAATATGATCAGATTCTTCCAAAAACTAGTGAGTCTACTAGTCCTTTGCCGTTTTCATAGGTTTTTCTATTTTAAAATTTAAGATATCTAAGGGACTAAACTATGTGACATCGTTTTTTTACATGATGTGGTGGACACATGGACAATTTAGAATTGGAAGAAATTGTTATGGCACAGAGTTCGGGAGAATGATCTACAATGAAAAGGCTATGAAAAAAATAAAGAGCAAGGCTATATGCAAATGTATTGATCATTAATAGACTTCAAAATACGCCAAGGCTACCTTATAACTTTAATCAAGGGTGGCCTGAGATTCAGTGTTGACTAAAAGCTAGTGATATAACCTTGCCACGTAGCCTTTTCAGAGGTGGATGCGGTTGGATGGATAAGAATTGTGTGCTATGTGATGGTCCAAGGTCATATACGATATAAATATGTATATTACATTGCCACATCACCAATACATGTCGTACGCTATGACATGTACACCTAGATGGCATAGGTTACTCTTGGGAGCGTAACCCCTAGACCCAATATATTGCACATGTTGCAACATGTGAATATATTAAACTAACTGCCACATGGTGCAACCCCATGACCTGACCTTTCATTGTCAATCGGGTAAAAGGTACTTCTCTATAAAAGGGGCGTGATCCTAAAGCACTCCCCTTTTGGAGCATCGCGATCAGAGTAGGTTGCTATCAGCCTTGGAAGTCGTGCCAGCAGCAGCCTTCACAAGTTGTGATCAGAGCAGGTCGCCTTCAGCAAGCAATCTTGAATTCATCATCAGCCACCTCGGTTGCTTGCCATGGACGCCCTCAGAGCAATGCCCACCAGCCAAGGATTCGATAGTTGCCAGCTATCCATGTTTGATTCATAGATCAGCCATTGGCCATACTTGACCCACCATAGATGCCAAGAACTGACTAATGAACCCTAACCATGTATGTTTAGGTTAGGATCATGTGATGTTCTATTATTCGATTCATTATATTCTATGATGGATGATCTGTTCGCACTCCTGTGTATTGGGAAAGGGGGTAGAGACCCAAGCCTTGTTTAGATACGATTCTAGCTTAGCCTCATTAAGTCTCAATTAATGCGGCTTCTGCATAAGAGCCTGCCTGCGCTGTGGGTGGCAGGGCCAGATCGGCTGACAAGGAGGGCTTGTCCAGTTGTAGTCGATCCCTATGGTGTGTAACGTCTACCGGGGAATGCTGCGGGCCTAGTACCTTAGCAGTGCGTGCGGCTCTGGTATGGGCTCGACACCTCTTGGGTGGCGAGGCCACCTTCAGTGGGGTTGAAGTCGTATACCAGCAGTGGCTCTCTAGCTTGCCTACAATTGACATGGATCCTCTGGAGGAGAGTGGTCTCCTCCTGCCTCATCGGGACTGGAGAGATGCAGTCCAGGAGCAGCCCCTTTGGCTATGCCCCCGGCAGGCTACGGCCCGGTCCCAAGACTTATCAGCCTATTTGCAAAGTTTGCACAGGAGGGGCAAATGGAGTGAACTACCCAACGACCATGTTCTATGCCAGCCAAATCTATTTGCCATGAATTATGTCTGCATTGACATCTGTGGACCCCAAGGCGTCAGTCATATCTTGGGTCTGAGCCTTGGGTAGGATCTGCCACTGTTGTTTATGTTGATGTTATGGTGATGGCCACCCTTCGAGGTAGATATATGTGTTTATTTGGTATGTGCTCATATTGTATGCTTCCACATTGCTAGGATGGTCCCAAGGGAGACGGGATGAATGACACGTCCATTCCTCCCACGTCGGATCCTTGCTCACCATCAAGGATTCTACGTCAAGTGGATGGCCTCCCGTTGGCAGCATGGCTTAGGGGAGGAAATCTCCAACTTGCGTACGATGGAAGCATCGTATACGAGAAAGGGATGTCAAAAAGATTAAAAAGCCCTGCCCAAGATTAAAAACCCGTGGCCGAGGGATCTTCGAGAGAAACACCTTGATTATAATAAGCTTATTGAGGAATATTTAGAGAGTTGCAAGTATTGAGGATCCACATGAACTTGGCAAGAGGCCTTATAATTCATGAACTCAGTCATATTTATAGTCTAGAGAGCAAGCATGCAACTGCCTTGAGCTTCAATTAAGTAATCCATCTGAACTTTTGCCCTGTATAACATTGTATGTATAAGCATCTAGTTACTTGATTTAAAAAACAGAAGAAAGAAAGGAAACAGAAGGAACTGCATATGCATTTGTCTGCTTGAGCATGGGATTAGCCCCTGAACGAGGGATGCAATTGCCTGTGGGAGGGTTCGATGCTTCTCGAGTCTCCATTTATCGTGTAATTGTAACTGCTTTATAATCTTGTTGTGGCAAAGTGTACAAACATTGACCCCCTTGCAATGGTTGCCATCTTCAATTCAGCAGACAATTACCAAGAAAAATTTCCCAATCTATTATCTGAAATCACGGCACAAGTTTGTCTTCATAATGCTTTCTTGTCACTGTATGTTGCGTTTATTGTTTGTAAATCTACACTATTAAAACTTTTGGGCCACACATCAATAGGCAAATCATAGGTAAGTAGAAAAATATTCACTTCACCTTATTTACAAGGCTCTTAAATGAGTTTAGGCTTGGTGTTCAAAAAATGCAGCACGGATACTGTGTGCATTTTTTGAAAAATGCCAATAACACATATGCACTTTGTCATGTGCTTTGAAGCCTGTTGATTCAGAGATCATGGAAGGGTAAAGGAAAAAGATAAGTTTTTAGTAAATGCCTCAAATTACAAAGCAGGTCTTCAACTGAAGCCTTTGTTAAAGTGGTTTTATGTTACAAATAGAGCTGGTTTTTGCGCCCTAAAGAAGATTTGCCCAGGAAGAAATTTTGCCTGCCATACTCAAGCTTGGGGCAATCACAGGCTTGATGTGTCATTGCACCAGCAATAGTAGTAAGGCCTTCCACCATCTGTTTTAACTGAGCACGAATGGTCCAAAGATCTCATCCTTTTGTATAGACGCAGTGCGGCCACTGCATCCTCAAAAGGATCATGGCATTTGCCTTCTTGAATATCATATCTGCAAAAGTCATGAGCATCCTATAAAACTTCATGTTGCAAATTCATTTCATTCATCTATACAATAAACAAAGAGAAGTTGGCCTCTCTTGATGCAATATACAAAAATTCTCTAAGCTCATTATAAAGATATAGACTTACCCTAGGTAAGTTTTGGTAAGGTATTTGAGCTTATTCATCTGACCATTTGTTCTCAACAATGGCTGATAACAAGCTGTGTCCCTGCAAAAGACCAAAGTAATTAACTTGCATTCAGAGTTTGTTTATGGGCCTTCACTTAGGAGACATACCTGAGCAGGTGAACTGGATGATCAAGACTTAAGCATCCTAAGTCATGCCGGAGATCGTGGCCTACTAGTAGCCTTCTCCTACCAGATAAAATTGCCTGAATTTTACTCTTTACAAAAGACAGAGGCATTCCATTTTGTAGATCTTCTGGGTTGATGCCAGTAAACTCAAATCTGCATTATGTTATTATGGGATCAGAATGGTATAATCACATTTTTATCAAGGATTGTGATCTTCACAAGGATTAGTGTGATAATCTTGCCTGTAATCAGTGACTTCGGATTTTGGCCTCACGAAAGTGTTTAAGAGAACATTTTCTTGTTCATCCACAACACAAACTCTTGCACAAAGATTTATAGTGCCACATCTGCCCCCTCCTACCATTTCACAATCTATAGAGACTACAAGAGACTTGCTCTCAAATAAGTCCACAAGCGACCCAAACCTTTGGAATGCGACTTCACAATTCTTGTCATCAAGAAATGGAGGACCAACCTGGAAGCTCAATTTTAGGAAAAGACTAAAGGCGAATAAAACCTAACGTATCCTCAAGACAAGAATTATCTTGCCTGGCAAGAAAGACGATGGATGCGAGCAGCGTTTGCAGTTTCAAACAAACTAAGGCAAATACAGCAACCAGCTTCTTGGAACCTGGCTGCGCACTCCTTTTTGGCCAATGGACCTAAAGAAAGATTCCATAAGCATGAATTTGAAGCAGAAAGCGAAGAAACCCACAAAAAAAGAAAACGAACATACCAAGCAGATGCTCCCGAACTGCATCCAAGCATCTGCAGTGCTTATTACAAACTGGGCAGACAGGATCGTGAGAAGAATGGCCCATATTGTACAGATGCCGCTCCAAAAGCTCCAAATTGGAAAAATGTTTGTAACAAGCATGGCAAGAAAAGCTGGAGACGAAGCAGATAAGAAGACACGAAGAAAAGAGAGAGAAAAACCGTAAGGAAGGAAGGGATAAGCCTTACCGGAGCTGCGGGGCGGAGGTCTGAAGCAGATCCATGGGGCAAAGAATTCTGTTTCATTCCCGCCAAGACGCTGCTAAGTTATGATGAGCACACAACATTGTGACGTTCCTTTAAAATTCCCTCCTAGCCTCCACATTCTAATAAGAATCTTCCATTCACTAGGCCTACTTACTAAGAAAATCCATCCACTCTTTTTACACTTACCTCTAGTTTTGGTATGTGTTGGTCTAGCGGTAACACACTACTTTAGGCCCAGATTCCACTTGAGCATGGCGTTTACCTGCAGTCCAATCGCTGACAGCCATCTAATAACTAGCACAGTCCTACTGATTTTACTTGCGGTAGATAGCAATTGACAAAACGCTCGGTTTAGAACCAAAAATGCTGTTGAACACTGCTGCCTAATTGCAAAACTCCCGATTAAAGGACGGGACCTCCCCTGACAATCAGGGTGCCGTTAACTGCTGCCATTAAGATTCAGCCATCTCTCAACGATTTTCCAGCGTGCGATGACATTTTCGACCCTGGTTTGTAGCGAATTAGTTACTGCTTTGCTAGTGGAATCATAACAATTAAAGAGCAGTGGAAGTTGATGAATCTTTGAAAACTACCGCTGCCTCAAGTGGAATGTGGGTCTTAGATACAAATACATCTTGGATTCAATCATGGGGAAGGACAATGTTACGTGTGTCTCACAGCAAATGTTGTTGTTATTATGTGCCTTATGTATAGGGGAATGGAGGTTGGGTACTCCATTCCCTGTTTTCAGGTTGGGCCCCGCGACCGGCTTTAGCCGAGAGCGGGTGACCTGAAAACTGGGAATGGAGTACCCAACCTCCATTCCCCTACAAAATAGAAACAGGGGAGGCATTTTAGGGTGAGATTCGGCAAAAATAGAAGCTTAGAAGCAAGGATGTAGTCTAGAAATCTGTCAGAAACAGAGGCTTAATAGAAACGGCAAAACAGTTTTGATCTTAGCTAAAACAGAGTTTTAGAAGTCGGATCTAGCAAAAATAGTGGATTCTGCATGTTCCAACACTTGATAATCGACTCCAACATGTTTTTGGAGGATTTCGATGTTCCTTCTCTTCTTTGAATGGATGCGCTGGTTCTGTTCTTCATGAAGCTGATGCTTGGAAGAGATCGTCCCTTGCCAAAAATAGAGGTTTAGAGCATCGAAAAAAAATCAGATCCGACAGAGTTTTACCTGCCAAGAACATCTGAGAAGTGCTGAGATGCGAAGAACATTTGTGAAGAACACTCACAACTGCGAAGAAGATCTGCGAGGATTCAAAGATTCTTGACGACGATCTTAAACCTAAAAAAAAAAGCCTTAACCTAAATCTGCGCAGCCAGTCGCGCGGAATCGGTTTAGCCTGTTTCCATTCCGCAATGGAGGAGACTGCCACATGGAAGCCTCAAAATACACGTCAGACAAAAATGCCGACCCTGTTTCTATTTTGTCTGTCCTCCGTTCCAATTCCAATGGATTCCGGCAAGGAAGAGAACTGCCATCGCCAAGCCATCGCTACATGAAGCCATGTCACTTGTCACTGCAAGAAACAGAGTTCGCAAGCAACCCCTGCCCTGTTCTTCTTGATCCTGCCTGTCGCCCTTGCCAAGAACTAAAGATCCTCTATTACCAACATACTGCAAAAAAAATTGCCTCATTTACCCACCACAACCACAATTTGTGTGTCTAAAGCTTTGCTGGGCTTCTAGAGATATAGAAAAGGGCGGGACATGGGAGGTTGGTGCAAATCATCCGAAAGATGGCATTCGGGAATATGCAAGAAATGAATAAAGATGCTGTTCTTTAGGCACGTGCTGCTGATTTGCTGCCAAATCTGCCAAAGCCTTTGACATAGAAGTTGTAGAAGGAATACGAAACATCCATGGAGGCTGGCCAGAGCTTGCCGGAGTATTATAATCTTGCATAGCCTTAAAACCGTTACCTCCGGAGCCGCTTTCGTCATAGCTTCCATGCACTAAGCTGTTTGAATCGGCAAAAGGAAAGTTTACCTAACGTCATTTCTTGCCGAGCTTGCCATTGGATTTATCAAGGAAATCTAAACCTACAGCAGGATTGAAATCTTTGAATCATGAAATTTAGAACCTTTGCTTTCGGGGTGCAAATTTAGGGCTCCAGAAGGTTAAGCTTGTTACAGATCGAGAGCAAGAAAAGCACTATTTCTGTAGGTCTTGCACTATTTCTGTAGAATAAGAAAAGCTTGTTACAGATCAAGAACACGGCTGGATCTTCTACATAAAATGGACAAGCCGCTGAGGTAAAAGAAATTTCTAGGTCCTTAAGGTTACAGAGAAATACTTCGGTCGCATAAGGTTTCGGGGGAAACTGGCCCTGGCGGCGGTGCCGCTCGTGGCTGCCGCCGCTCTCGGTGGCGTCACCAGGGCCAGTTTCCCTTGGAAACCCCCTGCTCCCAGAAGTTTCCCCTTCCAAAGCATTCCAAGGAAAGAATGTAGATTCGATAGATCATTTTGTAAAAGAGGAGGCTCTAAGTAATGCCAGAAACCAGCAGGATGTCATTGTATAAAATTATTGAAATAAACAATTCTAAAAGCATGTATGTTGGTGCCAATTTAAGTTAATCCGTCATTACCAGTGGGAAACTCAGATTATAGAGTGTATTTCCTTTGACATGCTTTTCTGGATTGGATGTGTCAATTGACACACTTCTATTTTTTGTGCATATCTTTTGATGCATTTTAAACAATATTGACACACTTTGTTTTAGTATCAAATGGAAAAAATATATATTTATATTCCAAACAACAAAAAAATTACAAAATAGAATTCGAACTCATAGGTTCATATAGACATAAGAGAAATGGTAAGGACAAATCCTAAGGAATATTAATTCTTCTTGTTTTACTTCGCTCATTGAGCCAAATATTATGTCATGTCATGTCAATCAACAATCCTATAGGGATTGCCTGTAAATAGAATCAACAAACGAGCATCTAATGTGTCATTACACATTCTAGACCTTTATTTTGCATCTTATCTCATGAGCATGTTAAATTAAAAAGCTTTTAAGTCTTTTTTGCAATACTTTAGTTCAGTGCCCTTATTTTAAATAGAAGACAAATTAGGCCTATATAAGGGAACTCTAGTGTATTTAATGTTTAATTTATTTTTTGACGCACTTTCTATTTTACAATGTGTCAAATGACATATTTAAAAATTGTCAGTGTCGCTTTTGACGCATTTTCTTGTATGAAGTCTCTTTTGACATATTTTCCCTAAAAAAAATGTCTCTTTGACACATTTTTTTGCTATTGACACCATCTGGGGTGTCAAATTCCCACACTAAGACATTACTCCCACATGTTCATGTTATTATTGGCTCAGTTCTTATTGAGTATATATTGAGAAAATCATTCAAATCACATTAATATACGCGCTACTTATTGTGTGATATTCAATAGCTAGACAACGATAGTGATGCAAGCAAGGGCATGGCCCATATATGCCTTCAAGACAAAGAAAAATAAAAGCCAAGAAAAGATATTAAAAATTGCACATGAACAAGCCCCAATCTACCACAGAGAGATTCATGAAGAGCAGTATAAGTTAATGAATGCCAGGAGAAAATAACATTGAGTAATTTCTGAGGCGGCTCCGCAAGACGAGGTGGTGCATGTGCGGTGGAGTACGCCACCGAAAAAATTTCGAGATGTAAATTTTTGAGTGGGGTTCATTCCGTGACGTAATCAACACCAGGTGTGATTACGAACTTTTGTAGCAAAGATGACTTTATTTTTTTTTTGTTCCAGTGATCCTTCTCCGAGTGGCGCTAGGTCTCTATATGTTTACGATGTTGTGACGACCATACGGATATTGTACAATACGGTCGTATATTGTACAATACGGTCGTCACACGGGCTGCATGCACGAC
>JAANSK020290768.1:0-10486 GCA_011763485.2 Isoetes engelmannii
CAAATAGAGAAAATAAAGTAAGGAGGGCCCATGGGCTAATACATAATGTCCCATGGGGTACAACGTTGGTTGACAACATTAGTTACACGTTAGGAGTTAACATACCTAACATATATCACATTATACTATTCTAACAGTTTGAAGTCATGTTTGTCTGAAGCACTATTGGTATTTAGTCTTCTCCTTTTTCAGCAAAATGCCTACAATAATGTACTGAAATTATTTGTTTTACTTGCAGGAAAGGAAAGAATAGTAGGATGTAGGAAGAATGAAGTGTTAAGGTTCTTCAAGCAGTGATTGAGTGTGAGCTCTTCTAGTATATTTCATTGTCAAATCTTGAGACAATATATAAACATGAGGATTATCATCGTTGGCTACATTTGGAGCAGCTTTTTTGGATTGATATTAGGAATTAATGTAGCAGCAATAGAAACATGTAACTTTTCAATAATGTATTGCCTTGTTTATTGGAGCAATATAAGATATTATCTGCTTTACGATTTGATCTATCTTGATTTGGAATCTTATGTATTTGATTTCTATGCCATGATGGAACATGTAGCAGATCAGTCTTGTTATGAATGTGTTTACTGTTCAACTCTGTAAATCTTTTTAAGATAAACATTTCCGGGTTTGTATGAAATTTCTAAGCAGTCCATGTTGGTACTGTACAAGGATGCTCCAGCTTTGTTGTCTGAACAGGTCTTTGGAATGCAGAACAGATGTTCCTTTCGAGATAGAATGGATAGAACTGGATGCTAGCAGTTGGGACTGCAAGTAAAACAAATAATTTCAATACATTATTGTCGGCATTTTGCTGAAAAAAGGAGAAAGGACTAAATACTAATAGTGCTTTGGGCAAACTTCAAAATCTTTTGCTTTCCTTTCTCCTTTGCAAAGGACAGAGAAAAGTTAAAATGTAGGTAATGGCGTTGTTTTTAGAAACAAGTCAAGTATCACATGTACACACCTTGTTGATTGGCCAAGGACTTATTAAATTGGGATTTGTCATTCTCATTTGAATAATATCTATGCATTCCAGGTTTAAAATGTAGGTAATGGCGTTGTTTTCAGAAACAAGTCAAGTATCACATGTACACACCTTGTTGATTGGCCAAGGACTTATTGAATTGGGATTTGTCATTCTCATTTAAATAATATCTATGCATTCCAGGTTTATTTATTATGCAAGCAAGTGAAATAATTGAGCAAAGAGATATTAGCTCAAGATCGGACAAGTAATAAGAAAACCAAGTAGAATTTCTATCCTTATGCTCTTTATAGCAAGATAGATTGACCTCCACATAGTAAGGTGGCTACAACAAAAAGACACATGTTCCATCAAATTATCCCGGGGGATGCACTCGTGTATAAGGGGGGTATGCCATCTGCGTGCAAGGGGTAGCAAAAACCCCCCATGTATACGGATTTTTAAACGCTAGCTTTGACCCCCTTCTGTATAAAATTTACCTAGTCTAGCCCCAAAATAACCTAAAAAAGGACCCTCTACCGACCGTATATATATGAAATTGGGTCCAAAAAACCCCCCTCCCGTGCATGCACATGGTTTTATACGTAAAAAACGGTGAATCCCCCTTGCAAATTATATATTCATGCAAAAAAGCATGCAACTGTTAATGTAAATTCAGATGAGAAGGGAGTAGTTGACCAAGGAAAGATTGTCAAATCTATCGAAGATAAAGGTGATGGACATGCTATGAGTGAAAACTTGCTTGTCAACATTAGAGTCCATGCGTCCTGTTCTCAAGGTCAGTTCATTATACGTCTTTGGTACTAGCTGTTTTTTAAGTCAGTCCTCGACCACAGTTTGCAGATCTTGGACCATGAAAAATGAAATACAAAACAATGGCATTTCAATAGATGGCACCTGAGTCACGATCAACGAGATGGTATTTACTGTTTCTTTATTCGAGCAAGCATTAAAAATGATGAGATCCACAAGGGCTTTACCACTTTACTCCTAGATTTGTATGATATACTGTGGCAGGCTGGGAAGGTTTTCATATGATCCAAACTTTTAACTCATATTTAATGAAATCACACAACTAGAATGAAAACTTTTCACCAAATAAAGCAAATGGTATAGTAAATGACCTGTAGTGGACTGGATAAGTTATGGGTTATATGTTGTGTTCAGACTGACCTGCAAACAAGAATGATACAATTTAAAATTGTAGCTAAATGAAAGTCCTAAATTATCATCCTATCAAGTATAAAACAGAACCTGTGTCCTATGTCAAAGGTTTCTCATGATAGAATATATCATATGCTCATAATAACACCAGCTTATCTTATCCTTGTATGAATTCCAGCTACAATGTCTCAGTCAGCAAGATGTGAAGGTGCAGTACAAACTTTGGTCCTTCGCTTGGATCTCCCCGCCTTTAGTGTTGCATAGACCTTGGGGGGTTTCCCATGGAGCCTGAGACCTGAGTGCTGGATCAGCCCAGGTTTCTGAGTTCCCATGGATGGGCGAACCTAATTTTTTGCTTTCGATCTGAGACGACTGATACACGAAAAAAAAATTCAGCGGATGGATCAATTTCAGGTCCAGGACCTGAGCAGCAAATAATAGAGATGGAATACTTTTTTTCAAGGTCTGAAACCTGATCGGAACCTTCACGGTTGCTTAGATATCATCGGAACCCTCAGGGTTCAATGCCCATGGGAAACCCCCCTTAGTGTACCTCCCCGCCTTAGTGTTGCGCCTCAATGTTTACCTTGCGTCACTCACATGCTAGGTTTTGACGTCACCATTTTTTTTAGGGAAAAATTGTGAAATACCCTTATGTTTTGCTAAAACTGTCCAAACGCCCCTCGTTTTTGGGGTATTTTTATGGAAATGACCACAACTTTTTTGTGATGCTCCAAACAAAAATTTGTTCTTCATATGCATTGTAGAGGAAGAAGAGATCTTTCTATCAAAGTTAAGATCACTGGAATCGGAGTTCAAAATTTTAAGTTATGGTCTTCTAAATCCCACCTAAAATCTTACAAAATTTGTGTGTGTTAAAAATCACGTAACTTATGATTTAGGACTCCGATCATGATGATCTTAGGTTTGATGGAAAGGTCTCATCCTCCTCTACAATGCATCTGAAAAACACATTCTCATTTGGACCATTTCAAAAAAGTTGTGGTTATTTCCATAAAAATACCCCAAAAACGAAGGGCATTTGGACAGTTTTAGCAAAATATAAGGGTATTTCACAGTTTTTCCCTTTTTTTTATCTAAACATATATAATTCTGTTTGAAACGATGCTTTGGAATATTCATGTTTTGGGCCCCGATCCCAGCCGTTGATCCAGTTCTTTTTACGATTCATTTTTTTTTCTTCGGCCAGGCTTGCTCCAGCTTCGGCTAGGTTTCGGCTGGATCCAGGCTGTCGGCGATTCTCAGAAAACTTCGCTTCTAAGCGAAGTCTCCGGTGAACAGCGGCAGCAGGCACCGTGGTTGGATCCGGGGATATAAATTGAAGCGGTTTGTCTGTTTGCCGGTTTAGGATCTGGCTTTTTGCCTCTCCGGCAGCTTGCACTGACCTTCCTGGGCAGGATCTTCCCACAAGCATAACTCCCTTTGAAACTCCTCAATTGTATAAGGATGAAGGTATTCCTCATAAGTAGATGTGGCCATTGGGTTTAAGAAATGGCTCTGGCAGATGTTCTCGTGGAGCTGCTTCTACTCTTGAATCGTGTATGACGAAGTACTTCAAGACTGATTCATGTCTGCCCGTCATGTTCTGGTAAGCTCTTTCACCGCTTTCACGTTTGTTCTTCGATGTGGACATAGCTGTGTTACACAGCACAGCTATGCCCGCATCAAAGTACAAAGGTGAAGTGTTGGACATAGCCGTGGAATATTGGTGGATAATGTGCCCTAAATCTAGGTTCTCATTTAGAACCCTAAAATGAAATCGATTGAACAGAAGCGGCCTTGGCAAGCAGAGATCGCAATGGCAGCCTTGGCAAGCAGGTCGAATTATCCTGTGTTGCATTCATCAGGGCTGTTATGTTCTTATGCTGGAGCTTCGATCAATCCTTTTGCATGAGAGGTTGCAGTAGTAGTAATTTCTTTTGAGGCAAATAAACAAGCATGGAGACTACTTCAATGCAAAGTATTGTTCAAATACTGCAGATGGAAAACTTCAATCCTGGTCTGAACTCTAATTTCTGAATGGGACGTAGCTGCCAATTAGCAGAAGTGTATCCATTTTGTGTCTTCTATTTTGTGTGGTTGCAATAAAAAAATTATGGGCCAAACCTATGCTCTATGCACTCTACTCTATTAGCAGACCCGAGTCTAAGGTTTTGTTCACATAAATGCATTCAAATAAGCATTTTTTATTCTACATTTGAAAGGCATTGCCGCTTGCAGATCTGCTATTACAGAACTAGGCATTGACAAGAAGGTTAGCATGTTATTTACCTATGAAAAATAATCTAGATGTATATGCTATTGCATTTTTTTAAAATATGCCATGCAATTTCATTCTCTTTGTCACATTTGCAGATTCTTTACTTCGTGGTGAAGGCATTGACAGGCAAGATTCTGGTTTTCATAGATAAATGATCGAATGCGTCATTTTTTTATGCCATATGTCACTTCTTGCATAGGCATCAGTTAAATGTGGTCCTTGAGGATAGCCCATGAACAGACTGGTACTGCCAAATTCAAGAGGGTGCAAATGTTCTTTATAAGTGTGTATATCATTGTTTGCTATCCACAGTCGATAGGTGAATGCCTCAAACTTTTGGTGTTTATCTGTGGTAATAATATGCCTAGGCTAAACATCTTTGTGGTTTTGATCCAGAAAGTGCATGCCAAGATTTTGTTGCTCAGGCTTGCGTTCTGTCCAAAGTCCCTTCTGAAGGTATCTAATGAATTGGAATATTCGGATCTTGCATGTTGTGGACATTGACCATATGAACAGAAAGACAAAAAAATCCAAGCCATTTTTGTGATGTTCATAGGATGGGATTCTATGTTGAAATTATCAAGGCCCAAATCTGACCTTAGCAAATCATTGTTGCCAAATCTGAAAGCAGCAGTGAGCAAATGAAAATATTGCAGTCTGAATACAGATGCAGCATTGGCAGAGGTACGTTTCTTATTTTGTTGATTGTGCACAAGCTATACCTTATAGATCTAGTTTGGGTATATTTTAGGCATCCTAAACCTAATCTCTATTCGGCTTTCCTAAACTAATATGCAGCTTACAGATTGTTGTGCAAGAAATATAAGCATGGCATGGCGTGGCCCTTTAATTAACGTGGACAGTAGATGCCAGCTTCCATAAAGCTAATACTGTCCTGAACTGTAATTCAGGAATGCCATGGAGTAGTTGAACATTTGAACTTTAAGGTTCTTTTTAAATCATGTTAATTTCCTGCACTATTTTTGCAGTACAATTTTGTCACAACTGGTGAAGTGTTGCATAAGGTATTGAAGGTACTGATGCATGTAGTTGTTGTTTGTTGTGCAGAGTTCATGGATACTAGTTTACAAACTCCCTTATTACCTCCATTGCATGCCCAGTAAAAAGTAAAACTGATCTCCATTATGGCCATACTATGAACTTAGCAAATGATGCTCCTCGTGCATAGAAAGAGGCTTCGTCTCCACAACCTTTCGAGTTTTAATTGTCTTATTGTAGCTTAGTTTTCAAATGCAAGAATGAAGATAACTAAGGCTAGCGACAGTATATAAGCTTAACTGTGCCTTCAATTGATGTGAAATTTCGTCCATTTGTTTGTCTCAAATGAATTCAATAAATGCATTAACTTTTTGAGCTTCATCTCTGTACTGTTGTGAAATTTTTTCTAGAAATTGCCTAGTGTCTAAGCACCTCGCACAAACTTTGACGTGTACCTTTATTAAAATTCTCTATGATTTATTGCCTCTTTAGCTAGAGGCAATAAATTAGATGTTAACAGTTGCATTGGGTACGTGAATGTGATATCTTATGTGGTTGCTTGGACTGCAACACATGTATACCATACTACCAAGTTGTTTTAACACATGTATACCATACTACCAAGTTGTTTTAACATCCTAGTTCTGCTTTCATCTACGTTAGGTGTTTTAAGAATGTGTTTTGATTGCGCTAACTAGCCCTATTTATTATCTTATCTTATCTTATGTATGCATGGTTGGCATCGGTTCCCGCTACTTCACTATTGGATGCACATGCATGTTTGGAGTGAACTCATCTTGCCCCAAGTGCAATTGAAATCAAAAGTAAAGTTGAAATTAGAACGTGCTAAAGGGGATCCAAAAATGCACTTAATGAGCAATGCACTTTAAAAATGTTGATATTTCTCCACTCGAAATGGTAATAATAAGATAATGGCCTCAAGATGGAAATATTTAATGATTCGATTTGAATACATCATAAAATGCTTACCATATACAATGACAAAATATTACTAATTTATGTTTGGTGCTCTAAAATATGTGATGGTAATCTTTTTAGTCCAGGCTATAGATTGTAGGGGTTGGCTGGACATATCGGGCAAAAAGTAGACCCTTTCAAAAATAAAATAGGGGAAATTAGATCGGACATATCTGGGTCCCCGAATCCGGAGGCCCTGTGCAACACATGCAACTGGCATTAATAGGTTGGATGTTAATAGTGGGTCCAACCTCGCAGGTTTGGACCCAAAGAAATGTTCATTGGATGCATTAAAAAAAACAGGAGGGGGGGGGGAATGAAAAACAATGAAAAATACATCCATCACGACAATTGCCTAGTGGTTAAACCATTGGTAACAGGCGATCCCCACCCAAGTCCAAAACCCACTGACTATACAAAACACAAGGCAATGGTGCAAGTTCAACTCCTGCATGTTAAGTTCTTGCATGTTCAAATTTAAGATTCTTTCGACTTTATACAAAACTTTATTTGAAGCGGGTTGGACGAGGCCGCCGTGATAAATTTCTTGTAAATTTAATTTCCGTCGTCGTACCCCAATAAGCCCAATTTGATTGAAATTTGAAGTTCGGGAAGAAGTAGAGGTTGCCCTCTCTGCCGTCGGCACCGCCATAAGTCGAATACCTGCAGCATGCAAGCACAACAGTTGGCCATTGGCATCAGGGGCAGAACGGTAGAAGTTTTTTATTTATTTTTGTCTTCTTCTTCTTCTTCTTCTTCTTCTTCTTGCAGTCTTGAAAGTGTTGATCTGCTATATATTGGTTGAAGGGATCTACAACGACCTTAGAGCTACGGATTCGATTCAGATCTTTTCTGGGCTGTATATTGGACCCTTGCACAGTCGATTTCAACCAGGTTAGAAATAATTTAAGAAAGAATAACACCAAAAATTTTGCACGACTTACAATTTGGTGTGAGGATTTTGTGATGGTAAGATTACCATCTTCCACAATGCCGCTATCCATCTCTATCCAGGCTGAGGTCAGTAGTTCAAAATTAGATTTTTCAGCCTATCAAATGATTTGGAATGATACACATCAAAAAATGGAAGCCCAAAGTCTTAGAATATCTACATATTTTTTGTCAAAGTAAGAACTGTGACAATTAGCAAACCTTGACATTATGTCAAGGAAACCTGAACCCTTCCACAGTTTTGTTCAGAGCAAGTTTCACATTATTGCCACATCTTTCTTCTAAATGACATTCTAGAATCGTTTTTTGAAATAGATGTTTGCTACCATTTTCTACTTATCAGGAGGAGAACTTATACTACAGGGTCATAACTTAAATTGTAGTTGTTGCATAATTTAGAAACCTGCAGAATGTGGCAAACCACTTTGTAGTGCGAATTCAACAAATATGGCTGGTTCTTCAGACGGGATTACAACATCCATTATGTATCATGCATCCCAGTTCCTTCAATATTTGTTTGTTTGTCAAGTGATAGTTTAATTAGATTTTTTTGAGCTTTGCATTTGATGATTTCTCTTCTATTTAGTCTGGTCCTTTAATGGGATAGTGGACGATCCTCTTCTATTTGTCTTGCTTCTTTGCGGTTAATCTAATGGTTTGTGTGGCTATTGCGCGGTAAGGGAGGAGTACAGGCACTATCGATCTTGCCTTTTGGAGGAAGCCATGTGATTTGAAGTTCGTGTGGCATCCAGGTACTAGTTGGGGCTACCTTTAACTTGAAATTATGAATCGTAGAGCATACAGATCAGTTTGCGCATCTAGCAACTAAGAAACAGGGGAAATGGTAGCCATAAAAAAAATCCCCAATGCATTCCAGAATCAAGCCGAATCCGAGGGAGATTATTGTTCTTTGGAATACTGATCATGATAATATAGTTCCTATATTAAGGATTTGATCCTTCCTGGAACAATAGATTCTTTCCAAAATGCTAAGCCCCAAAATGCTAAGCCCCTGACCTGTAGAACAATACGCGTCAAAGCACATTTGGTGGATACAAATGCTTACAATTTTTATGTGTAATGTAGCACAATAGAAAGGTATGATCAAATGCCACCCTTTGCTTAAACTGAATCTTCTGATGTAACATTGAGCTGCTGAAATGGTTAATATTGTTGGACATATTGCACTGTTGATTCATACTTTTGTTGTGGCATGTTCATATAAAGGCACAGCTATGCACCACTTCTCTTTCAGTTCATTTCTTCTCTTTCATGTCTTTCATCTGTTTCCGAGTCTTTTGATAGCAATCTGTCATGGCATTAGAGCCTTGTTGAGGCGAGATAATGAAATTTGTCTTGAAAAGCAATTGCCGACACTTTACAGGCCAGGGCTGATTTCTAACCCGCCATTTTGCCCAATCAGTGAAGTATGCAGATTTATTACAATTCAAAGACAGCTGGGTGGAGGCCGACAGAAACCTGAATGAAAGATGTCAATTCTTTCCAGCAAAGTGCTTCTAGCAGGTCATCTATGAAATTTGTTTTGTTAAATGGTTGCATAAGATATTTTGCTGTGATACAGTTGTAGTCTTTTGAATAATAAAGCACATGCATTTATTGGTTGCTATTGTGTGAGTTCTACTAAATGTGTCGATTTTAAATAAGTATTTCAACACACAAGTTGCCATCACCGTGTATGTATTTGTGGTTGAATTGAAATGAATGAAGTCATCACCCCCTTTATTCAATTTGGGATCTGCAACACTTCTTGATTTACTCACTGCACTACAATTGAGATGTCCATTTGGAGTAGTTTAGAACAACACAATATTGTTGTCAATCTTTAACATACGTGCATCTCACATGTTCCAAGTTTGAGATATTCCTTCTAACTGGGTTTATGGATCATCTTCAGGTGTTTATTTCATGTGGTAAAGAGAAATGTTCGCAGCGGCCGTATATATTACTCTATTACCGTATACAGCTGAAGCTTGCCCTACACATTTTCTTACGAAATATAAAATTGTATATCGTAGATCTTACTATAATATACTTAAACAAGAATTTAGCGCCGGCAGAGCCGGCGCCCCTATGCACGAACGTGACTCCTAGCAAAGGGCCTTCTCAATGTTGAAGCGCCAAGTTGGTCCTTGACCTTAGGATTGTGATTCTTTCTTGTCATTTGATCTAAAGGCACTACAAGCATTTGTATCATCCTTAGACGGTGCCCTTTTAATTTAGCCATTTGGCTTCATTACTACTAAACCAAAGTTACCAAGAATATGGTTGATATTTGAGAAAAAATGATGATATTTCATCTTACAAAAGGTGAAGATGGTGGAAAAAATTCAAGGGATGGATGGCTTGGAAAACCTCTCCATATGGTGCCCTTTATAATTTAGCTATTTGACATCTGGGATGCTGCCATGTGGCTTGCCATAGGGCGGAGCTGCAAATTTGCTCTGGCAAAATTTGCAGCTCGACAGACTCCCGAACCAGTATTCAAGGCATTTAGTCAGAGCAAAATCAGGTCGAACTCAATGGCAATTGGGCATGAAGTACATTCAACCAGTATTCAAGGATTTAGTCAGAGCAAAATCAGGTCGATTTAGAGATAAAAAAGATTGCAACCACTTGCCTTCATGTAACAGAGGCGAAAAAAATCTAATTGCTTGAAGATGCAATTAAAAATCCACAGTCAACTTTAACATCCATATTCTGTGCTTAAATTCGGTCTGCAAACAACAAATCTTACCGTAAATATCATCAAAAACAGAAGTTTTTGAATTTCAAAAAAAAAAGAAAAAAGGGAGAGATCTACAAAGAGTGTGGAGCCCACGAGCAGATATCCTGCATAGCCAAGCATGAAATTGCTGGCCGGAAATTGATGTCTATTTCGTTGTTCAGTCCGGATATAGTTTGCCATTTGTTGTCAATGAATGATTTGCTTTGTGGGTTCTTCTTTCAAATCCAACTCCGGCCACAGCAGCAAGATGTTATCATTCAATTCAAAGATACAGTTCCCATAGTTTCAACTGACCTCAAAGATCTTATCATTCAATTCAAAAATACAGTTTCAATATTTTCAACCCAACCCGAAAAGCATAACCGAAATGTTGTAT
>JAANSK020290779.1:0-10486 GCA_011763485.2 Isoetes engelmannii
CATGGCCACCATAGCCATCAAAGGACCTTCTTCCGTCATACCCCCGCCCACTGCTTCTTTTTTCCATACTAAGTTGCTTCAATCTGCACTCTTCCTTGCAAAATTCGAACTCCCTTTCTAGCTCCAAATCTGGTATCGTCTCCTCCTCAGAAGAGTGGCTACCAGACCAACCTTCTGAATTATAGCCCATATTGGGATAAAACGCATCCAATCCAGTTCCCAAAGATGCAATCTTAAATTCTAGCAGCACTACAGGGATTGCTCAGACCTGCCCTTAGGAAAAAAAAAAATTTGGGAGCCCACGCAACCTAGCTTTTCCCACACGAAGGGTTTAATGCGTGCTAAAGGTTTTCCCATCCATTAACCCTAAGGTTTTAGTACCTCACATTACAATAACGATTTTCAAATAGGAATAAATTCTAAGGTTAAACTTGTAATATTAATAACCCATACATTTGCTTAAGAGTATAAACACTTGAAATTGGTCCTCCTTTCTCAAGTGCAACCCAAGGTCATGACTACTTAAATACCTGGTTTTTGCCAACATTTAGCAACTTCTACTGATATTTATATTAACTTATATAAAAAAAATAAAAATAAAATAAAAAAACTGTCAGGTGTGGCAACGAGTTTCTCGTCTCGCGGGTCGAGAAACTCAATGCCACAACCAGATGCTTGAATTACAAGGTGTTTATTTTTTTCAAACAATGTAAAATTCAATTCAAATGATGTTTTGGAGCCCACGAACACTATGTTTAATAAATCATAGAGGAAGAAATTTGAAAGCATAAAATTGTACAGCCAACGGAAGATTGTATTTAATGAACACTTCGATTACACATCGTGCAAGTTTGTACAACCAATAAATACATTATATAGCAATCTACAGTGGCCTTAAACCATGGGGGTCTAGCAGTGACAACAGTTACATCGGGATCAAATCCGGAATACCGTATGGGGTCAACCGGTGGACCACTTCGATCTGGCCTCGGAGCCCGTGAAGCAACCTGAAGGCTATTAATAGAAAGCTTCATGCGGGGGTGCCTCATGTGCAACTGGTTTGCCCGTCCAACCGACGGGCACTCCCTCCATGTGCATCCTCTCTTCGATGCTAGGGTCAAAAGCATTTACACCCCAACCTTCATGGATGTCTTGCAAAACCTGCAAGATCCTCTGCGCCTCATGTAACTTATCCATCTTCTTCTTACCGGCGGTGGATCGATCCTTTCCATGGTATTTACGCTCTCTATCAAGTCTATCCCACAGCCCGAGTAGAAGCATTTCTTGTAGGGGACTAGGTCGGGCTGCATTCCAACCTACAAGACACCAACATCATAATCAACAAAGAAAGTGCTATCAGTCAGGAAAGACAAGTCAATTAGACAAAGACTGCCAAAAGTCACCCGCATAATTTCATTAGGATTTTATACACTTTCCTTACAATCATTACTTTCTCGACTCGCGAGTCGAGAAAGTGAAGAGTATTTCATTTCAACAGATAATTTACACAAAACAATATACATTGGTGGTTTTATGACTAACTACCATAGTACTTTTCATCCATGGCCTTCATGATCTTGTTGTTCTCCTCATCTACTACTGTGAGCTCTTGATAGCTATTGAGGACGTCAACCACCCTTATAGAGAACCGGCACTCAACCAATAAAATACATAGTGTGCGCATGAACTAGTTGTCCGTCTCAAAATTCTCCGGGTTGTACGTTTTTGCCACAACCAGGTTATCCGAGTTGTGATACCACTTGTAAGGGATGTCCTCAATGATCACTGTGTTCTGCTTGTCGAACTCTTGATGTGCTTCAAAGACGCTTTGCAGCCTTTTCACTATAATAGGCTTTCCATTTGTGACATCAGGACTTAGATCATTAAGGTGTTCGACCTTTCATTTCCAAAAATAAACTTGAACGGTATAGTGGATAGGCCAATGGAGGAGAGGACCTTAGAAACGTTGCCTTTTGCCATTGAGCTCCAAATGCCGACTCCGAACCCATGTTCAAAGCACCATTCGATCATCTCCTTGGCATGGGGCCGTGCGTACACAACTTTCCTTCCCGTTCTCTTTGGCTTCTGCTTCATGTTGAGCTTAGGGACGTGGTCCTCATCATACACAGCTGCCAAAACTCCATTGACGTCAAATATTACCAGTTTCTTGCCTGCATCCGGATCCCAATTGCTATCATTAGGCTCAGACCAGTAATCCACATTGGGGTCCAAGGTTGGTATCTTTATTGCTTCCCACCTTTTAAGCACCTCCGAGTCCAGCCCAAGGATAGGCTCTGTTTCAGATTCCTGAATGGGGTTTTTGTCAGAATCCACGACACCAGACTTATCAGATTCATTAGCTGGAACCTTACTTGCCCCTCTGGAGCCCGGATCAGATGTATTCGATTGGTCTACAGTCTCGTCCTTATCATCTTTGTTTCTTGGAGGGGTTTAGGATACGTGCCTAGATTTCGAAGACAGCCTAGAATTCGAAGTCGAGGCTTCAAAAACAAATGGGCTATTCAAATTGGTATCGATCATGTTCCTGATAAAGAGAAATGTTGGAAAAGGGATTAGTTACTGAGCTTCTCGACTCGCAAGTCGAAAAAAATGACAATAAGAAATGTAGAGGTTTTCAGCGTGCTTACCTTTTTAGAACATTGTCGAGAATTGCATCGGCGGCATCTTGATCCAATCCCTTCAAAGCGTCATCGTAAGCCTCGTCCTGTTCAGAATGCTTGTCCTCTACGTCGACCTCAATTACTTTGTCTGCCCTCCTTGCCACATAATAATCATTGAGGAGCTCAAACTAGACCTTGAGTGGTTCGAGCAACTCCTTGTCACTGACTATGGAAATTGGCTTCATTCCATTATGCATAGCACCTTGAGCAAAGAGCCCATGCATGTACCACTCGCAGACAATTTGATTCTCTTCGATGATGAAGTATTTAATGCACTGGGGCCGTATTGGAATCTTGTGGATAGGGCATGTCCTGCCCTCTATGTTGATCCTGTCCCATAAGGGCACCACTTCCATGAACTTGCCCCCCTTCCAAGCTTCCAGATTAACGTTCGACACCATGAATTTGTCGACGTAATGGTTTGGGGCTGGACCACCATTTATCGAAGTCACATAGAGGCGATGGGGACACCAATATGGTAATTATATTAGCAAAACTCGGCCCCTTGGGCAGTCCGGGTTTGCATTCACTCTCCAGTTCATAAATAGCGTAGAGGACCTTGTTGTTATAGTTAATGTCAGTGGCCCACTGCGTTACCTCGGAAGTTTGTAGACCGGGCATGCAAATTATAACAAAGCTGAAAGCATCCAGACTTGTCATCTCAAGGCAGAATTTAAACCATTGGTCTAGATCAGCCCTTTCGTAGAGCACACTCGGATCCTCGATCATGTTTATAGCGAACAGCGCCACGGGCCCCGCAGTTAATTGTAGACCACCAAAGCCTTTGTGGCCGTGGGTAACCAGAAATGGTGGGGTGCTAGAGTCCATATTGAAGGGCACAACACCCATGCCAAGCTTCCGTTTAAGGAGTCCCGCAGCCCTTTGAGGAAATGTCTCCATCTTCACGTTGTGTTTCAGCTTGCTAGTTACGTAAGGGGTGCATAACCTAGTCAATTCCTTCAAGTCCTCCTCATCTAAGTTGGCCCTCTCCTTATAATACTCAAAATCTTGCTCTTCATTACACACTATATTGCAAAACTTCGTAATACATTCCTGTAGAACACAACCCCTCTTCAACATTATTGCATAGTCTTTGACATCTTGTAATTTAGATTGCCTGATTTTCCTCAGCAGGATCGAACCATCAATGATTTTACGCTGCAGTTCCATTGTCTCGGGATCTGTCAGATCCATGATTCTTTTCATGAACGGCTTTTCAAATAGTTTAGGATGAAGTTTTTGAGGTAGCTCCCCGTTGTTGTCTTTTAACTTGCCCTTCTGCCACATTGTCCAGATCCGGGTCCACTTGTCCCATACATCGTCGCTGGAGAGAATAAGACCATTATGATCAGACAAGCACTCCCGTTGTTTTATTAATATCTTCTTCTTTTTTCCTTTTTCATCTTCTTCGTCATCTAGTTGGCTTTCTAGGAGAACATATCTGCACAGCCGCTCGAATACTTTCCATTGTTCGGATGGTGCCCTATTTCCTCTAGGTCTTTGTGGACAACTGAGAGCCTTCCATTGCTGCCTTGCATGAATTATTTGGTCTGGATATGGGCTGCGTGAAACCAGTTAAATGTCAGTTGCAATTGAATGTAAGGATTTGCAGCATGCATTCCGTCTTTGCCTTTGAGGAGGATGCGTTGTTTCTTGACCCGCGAGTCGAGAAACAACCCAACCTCCCCAAGGTGCAGGATGGAACACATGCAGGACGCAATAACTTAGCACACATGGCTTTCTCGACTCGTCGACTCGCGAGTCGAGAAAGCCATGTGTATGCTAAGTTAAGTTATTGCGGAAAGATGGGCTTTCTTGACTCGCGAGTCGAGAATGTCTAGCATCCCGCTAAAATGTAGAAACAACAGGGACTAGAAGTGTTGAGAGAGCAGACACTTCTAAATCTCGATTTGCGAGTCGAGAAGGACCTTCTTTACAATCTACTCAGAAATAATGAACATTACCTGATGTAGCTGGCACTTGCTGCTATTGTGTTTTAACAGTGGCTGATGCTGGCCAGCTCAATTGGAGGTGTTTCGACCAACAAGAACCTGCATTCCCGCATGTTATAAAGTTGCTTGACCGAATGTTGCCCGTCTACAATATAAAATTTCACATGTTTACTCTTCAAGTCATCCTCGTGGCTCCAAGGATACAATGCGCCAGTCGCCCTGTGGAAAGGAATGACATCAGCAGGCATGGGATCTGCTATTGGGCTGCGTATCATGGACTTTAGAATTTCTACCATGTGATTGGCATTAAATTCCATGTGATTATATAGCATTGCCTTCCCTGTGCACAGCTTCAAGCGATTGATGTCAACCTTCATCCTGTGCCCAATCCCCAATGGATAGTATTGTTCTCTGTGCCCCCCTCTGCATCTTCTTAACCCCCTCGTTCTCCTAGAAGAACTGCGAATCTCTACCTCCTCTTCTGTCTCCGAACCAGACTCATCTTCATGGTGCTCCTCGCTGATAGGCCTCTTATCAAGTTGAGGATCGCCATACACTACCATTTCCTTGCCTTGGCCAGTGTGAGTGTAGAGCCCCTGATTGGACAGTTTGTCTCTGACTCTAGATATTTCAATCCCGAGCTCCACCGAATATAGGGTTCCTTCCTTTTGCAGGCCTTCTACATCAGTCCAGCCCAAATTTTGGCAATTTACTTGCGCTGCCCTTTTATCCATTCCCTTCTGCTTGCTCATGCACGATGAGGCATAGTTCATTACCGATAGTGGTGGTGTGAAAAAAAACTTCTGCTTTGGGACATCCTCAATCAAAAGCTTGAGAGAACGCAAGTCTTTCGTTGGTGCGAGAGAAAGCACAACGCTTGCCTTTCTGTGTTTGTCGAAAGATGACTTCTTCTCTTTGGACCAAAGGTAAAGATCTTTTTCTTTACCTGAGGATGCTACTTTGACATACCACCAACAATCCGGTGAAAAGCTTTGCTCTTCTATCTCTACACCCCTGATTGTGAAGTATGGCAAGCGGTGTTCGAGGATAAGATCTTCAGGCTTAAAACCTAGCATGGCGGAGCATCAGATTATTGTTTGTACTCAGCAAGAAAATCAGGTGTGAATCATACCAGATTTTGACAAGCGTGCCTTCTTTGTTGCTTCCGACGATCCGCTTCTCCCCCGGCGACCGCTTGTTGGAAGCCTTGCTCGCCATGTCCAGGCGCCTTCAAGCTGCTTGGGGCTCGGGCCGAGTAGACGCTAGAAGGCACTCCGGCCGTGTGTTTCTCACTGTGCAAAATCAATGAAAACAATGTAGTGGCGAGCATATAAATACCTTCATGCAATCACTATTCTTGATTATTATATTCAATGATTTAAGTTTATCGCACGAACACAATTAACCCGACTAAAAGGTAATTTTGAATAATTCGATGCAGTTGTAAATTGTACATGAGCGTGAAAAGGTAATCAGCGCGGCCAATGGAACACACGTAACACGTTATTTTAAATTAAGGGAAGCAATCATTATGTACGCAAAAAGAGATTGGGACGTGCCATGCACGCGTCTCCAAACCCTGCCCAAACATACTTTTAAAATTTACTTTACTGTCAAGTAACCATTTAAATGAAGCCCGATTCACACCGCATTCGCTTACAGGAGAGATTGACAAGGCTGAATTTCACATTCTTGCATTTGTATCACCAGAGTTCTTCGGGTCGGTGCGTCCAAGCTCGAAGGTGCTCGTCAATTACAAGACTAGTTTTAAAGGCGCTTGCATAGCGCTCATCGACCTTAGAATTTATGGCACTTCGCGGAGGTATGACCAATTTCTTAAGCTTACTTGCCTCTGTAACTCTGCCCCTATAAATTAGTTTGATCTGCCTGCAGTTGAGCTGATTGACCGCAATGGAAATAAGGTTGCGGTTGGGGATGAACTGCCTTGTACTGGCCAAGTTCATTGTGTGGCCATGGAGTCGGACTATAGCAGGATCACTATCGTGATTGTTATTCAAGTAGATGCACCGCTGATGAAGACGACGGAATAAGCAAATACATTGGGAGAAGAGAAGGGATCAATAATACAATGGGCCACATAATGTTTGCGGGAAGAGGTTAGCATCTCTACTACATCTCCATTGCTGTTTATAGTTTTATACTCAGTGTAGATTAAATGGTTTTGTTTGATTTATGGTTGTGGTTGCCTGGGAGTACTTCCAGATGCTTCCTTGTTTGTTCTCGAGTGTTCAAAGCCGATATGTTTCGTCTCTGGACATCCCAGAACACACAAAGATGCATCTAAGATTATTTATGAGCAACTGTACCATCCAAAGCAATAAATGCTGCAATTTCAAGTTTTGGGTATTCCACAAAGGAAGAGGCTTTTTTCTACATTAAAATAGTCAAGGTTTTCATAATTTACATGAACCATGTATCAGCTCCTCTCTAGTAAGTAGTACATGGTGCCAGCTTTAATGTCAAACTGAGTCTCAGAAACGAGTTTCTGGTGATCAGCAACTAGAAGCGCAACCAAAATGTTGAACAGTAACCGCAACTCCACTTGCAGCCTGCACACGCGATCATAGCTTACTTCTGCAAGCCGGAGCCTCGTCAGGGACAAGTTATCTGAGTTCCTGCGCTCGTCCAAAATTTGTCTGATGTTCATTGCCACCTGGCACTGAACCAAGCCAAGGACCTGCGTCATAGGATCTTCCTCAAGAGGAGACGTATTCGCAGCTTCCATGGAAGACCTACATCAAGAAAGTCCAAGAGCAGATAAAGGATAGCGAATCGCCGGTGTTCATTCCCGACTCGCGAGTCGAGAACGTAAAGGATTCACAATGGATGAACAGGATGGCTTCAACTTGACTCGAGTATGTGACCCACAAAAAGGCATCCCTGGACTCCACATTCTTGAAATGAAGGGATTTCTTTTTGAGAGTCACATACTCGACTTGCGAGTCAAGATGATACTTCAAATGCCCATGAGAACGCTGTGGGTCACCTGACACACATCATTCTCTTGGGGATTCGAAGTCATCCACTAATTTCCAGCCATTTTCCAATTCCTATTCAATAGCAGATAATGCAAGATCTCCACTCGCAAGTCGAGATTAGGATCCGGAGTCGAGCGTCAATGCTTAGACAAGGCATGGTTCGGTCATTCTCGACTCACGAGTCGAGATTGCTGGCTGTATTGCACAAATAGTGTTCGCAAAGTTTCACCTTAAGCACATATCCCTCTCTGACCAATGGAGCTCGGATAGCAACCGAGCTACAGGGTTAGAGAGGGAATATGTGATGAAAGTGGAACTCCGCGAACATTTTAGTCGTCTGCCACCTCTAGGTGAGTTAGAGTCCAAGTGTAAGGTCCGCAAAGTTCCACCCTTTTTGTCCTAGCCATCTCTGTCCAATGGAGCTTGGATAACAACCAGGCTACATGGGCTAGAGATTGTCTATGCAGAAAGGATGGAAATTCGAGAGCCTTGCACTCGTCCGCCACAAAACCACTCATCGGCACCAGGTGAATTGGAGTACGAGGATCGTGAATTATCAGACCTTTTCTTTTGCCTCTCTTCAAACATTGGAGCTCAGATGTTCACTGAGCTACAATGTCCAGAGAGAAAAAAAAAAAAAAAGGGATGGGAATGCACGATGCACGTGACCATCTGCACTAGGAGTGTGCCTCTACAGCCCTTCTCGTCTCGCGGGTCGAGAATGACCGGCCAGTCGGGAATGGAACAAGCTTGGCATATGAGGTTCTCGACTCGCTTATCTAAAAATGAGCAGGCTTGGCGTATGAGGTTCTCGACTCGCCAGTCGAGAAAGGGGGAGGCTCGGAATATGAGCTTCTCGACTCGCTAGTCGAGAAGGGAGCAGGCTCGACATGTTAGGTTCTCGATTCGCCAGTCGAGAAAGGAGCAGGTTTGGCTAGTCGATAGTCGATATAAAGGACCCGGCTGGGCATGTGAGGTTCTCGACTCGCTAGTCGAGAACGTAGCAGACTTGGCATATGAGGTTCTCGACTAGTTGTGTCCAAGGGAGCAAACTTCTCGACTCACTGGTCGAGAAAGTGCAAGGCAGCTAAGTCACAGATTGGTTTGGCTTCTCTCAAGCTTCTTCAAAAAGAAAGAATAGCAAATAAACTGACGAAAGTAACAAAGAGTAAATAAATACTCCTAAGTATTAAATGGGTCTAAAGATAAGATCATACCTTGTTGACTCGGCTGTACGCAGATCCGCCGTTTCCAAGTTCTCGCTACTAGGAGTCCTGGAAAGTTAACAGCGAAAACATTAATCAGAGTTGCATACAAAAGAAGAATGAAGCCAATTAAAAATTGAAAGAGTTTCACAAAAAAAAAAAAAAACACTACAGGGGTTGTGTTCTTTAGAAACCGCCGCAAGTACTCCATTTTTTGGCAGAATCTAACATTTTAGAGTTTCAAATGGACTGATTAAACCCTGAAACAGTAAGCAGAAGAAGAAAGTAGAGGTTTTGTGTGCTCTGAAGGCCTTTACCTTAAAATAAATCAGATTGAAGCCGAAAATTCAGTTATCTGGAACGCCAGCGATGGCGCTAGCGATGGCGCAACCAGAAATGGATTTTTTTTGGAGCGAGGGCGATGGCGCTTGACTGGAAGACGACGATGGCGCAGACTGGAAGAAGACCTTGATGGTGCAGACTGGAAGAAGAACACGCAGGAAAAAAATATTAGGACAGAAAGAATATTGCCTCAGAAGGCATGCTGCAAAACACCATAATGAAAAGGCGTTTTATTAAAACTTGTGTTCTGCCAGGTACAACTGTGCAGCCACCTCATGCCACATCATTCTTGATTTCTTTATTAATTATTTTCTTGCTAGGTGTGAGAAAGTTATTTTTAAAAAGTTATTTGTGTAAAGGTTTGTAAATGTAATTAAGTTATTTTTGTGTAAAAACTAATGTTTATAATATAGAGTTTTAACTTTAATATTTTCTAACGTTTAATGCTACTTGAAAACCAGGGGGGCATTGTAGCAGAGGCAGAGAAAGACAAGTCTATAGTTCAACAATGCCCAAGACTGAGTTGGAAGAGGAAGGAATTCCAGTTGGTGCACCCATGCAACGAGACAATCTTTGCAGAGGGGATTATAACTGCAGTGGACCCGGCTGATAGTGTAAATGATAAGAGGCCATGTGATGATCACTTGGGTGTTGGTGTTGGGAAGCTGCACATCCAAGTTGAAGCAATCATGTCCCAGGGATCCTCAAGTGACTGCATTGTATGCTCTGGGCTCTTAGAATCTCAAAGCCAGCTAAGATGGCCTTAATGAGCCATGGCATGTTGAGGACATAGTGATAGATCAGCACCCATGTGTGATAAGGAAGAGGAGATACGTGTTCCATAAAAGACAACCAAAGAAGAAGCAGAGGAGAGAGAGGTGCTTGCACTTGGATGAGAGTCGGGAAGCAACTAGGGAGAGCATGGAAATTATCAGGGGCCAGGAATGTTGCAGTATGGATTGCATTGTTCAATATAGTGTGGAGGAGTTGGTTGAGATAAGGTCTCAATTCCAGGGACAGGATTACATATGTATACACACTCTTTGGGAATGCTTATTATGATGAGCTCACATGCATTCTGCTTTATCAAATTAAAGGCCATAGAGTTTGCTGCAAAGCTTTGAGAGCCATTATGGGCTTGAGTAAGTCCTCATTTTATAGGTACTGGGAGCAGGTAAGAGCAGGAGCGAAGGTGTACACCCATAGGAATGCCTTCACTCTGAAGCCAAAGTCAAACACTCTGAGGGCCATTGCAGTGTTTGAGAGTTTTGTGAGATACATGTCCCAATCTATGCCCCACAAGTCCA